>ML986814.1:10901-42075 GCA_010094045.1 Lojkania enalia
AATTCTATTAATACCTATAGACCTTATATAAAAGAATATAGAAGAACTACTAAGCTACTTATAAAGGAGTATACAACTATATATGGAAGGGAAAAGGGGTAGAACTAGGGGTAGAATAAGATAAGCGAAAAGCTTTAAGATAAGGTTATATATAAAGCTTTTTATAGAACGATTTCTTTGCATTATTACAATTACTAGTTATAATTACCTAATCGCCCGGTATATTATTACTCTTATACTAATAAGATAGGTAGTAGACGCCTTTAAAAATAATAAGTAGTAGGATTGCTTAGCTGATTATATTAATTGCTAAGATTATTATAGTCTATTTATAATCGTCCAGCTAGATAGCCTTTATACAATAATTCTCTAACCCTATAATAACTAGCTGAGCTGATATTTGGTCTATAATAAAGCCTGTCTTATTAAAATTATAGGTATCCTTATCTTAAATTCCGTACTTCCCCTTTATACCCTATAGAAGCTGGAACTACGCGTCTATAATTATTAGATCTTTATATAAAGCTTACTACTAATTATAAGAATAGTTTAATTAGGTTTTAAAGCGCTTAATATGCTATATAAAGTTTTAAGGCTAGTAGATACTAACCTAGCTAGCGCCACGCTTAGCTAATAGTTTATTTACTATAGCTTATACGCCGTTAATCGTAGGCGGAAATCCTCGTAAATCCTGATTAAGGATATAGCTAATAAGTACCTCCTCTTCAGTCTTTGTAAGCTTTTTTAAATTCGGCTTATAATTATATTATACAGCTATTCTAGCGCGTTAAAAGTAGAGAGTACTTTAAGAGTAGTAAAAAGTTGTTACAGCGCTATTCTTGGTTAAAACTTAACCTCGATCGATAGCTAAGATTATAAGAATAATTTGTAATTCTTTATAGGTTGATTATATATTACTATATTAAGCTATTATACGTTAATCTAGGTAGGCCGTTAAAAGTTTAGTAAGATAATAGCTTACTTATACTAACAGCTCGCTTGTAAACTACGTTAATATAATTAGTATTACTACTTTAGCTAATAGTAGAAGTATTTTATATATTATTAGCTATTACTATAATTACTAAATACTTCGTACTAATTAAATATTATTATACCCTTAAAGTAGTATTAATATAATAATTACTAGGATTCTAGAGATATTATAATAATATTAAATATGCTCGCACGATATTAGAGTATATAAAAACTATAATCTAGACTAGACAACTAATTAGTTATTAATAGTAAGATATCCTATTAGAGGATTTTTTAGTAGTAGCTAGTAGTATATTCTCGTATAGAGGCGTACTTAGCACTTTCTTATTAACTATAATATTAAATCGCGCTACTACCTTATTAATAAATAAATCCTATAGTAGCTAGATCTTATACTACTATATATTATATACGACTCGAACTTCTAGAAACTAATTTAGATCTTTAAAGAATTAAAGTTTATATTTATTACTTAATTATAATTTAAATTTCTACTTAATAGAGATATTTAATAGATAAACTAGAATTATAATATTATTAATATAAAAGAAGATAATTAGTTTATTATTTATATATAAGTAAGATATTTCTAATACTATTTTAAAGTCTAATTACCTTAGAATTCTATCTAGCTTATAATACTAAAGTTTTAGAGCATCTTTAAAACTATATATAATTTTCTATAGTTATAGATATTTTCTATATTTATATATAAAACCTTTTAGTATATAAATATATATTAACCTATCTAATTAGTAGTTAAGAAATATATTAATAATATTTAACTAGTATATATTAAGTTTAAAAGAAGTTGCAATTAATATTAGAAAGTAAAAGATTTATATAGCTAGTATAGTAGTATAAGTATCTCCTTATTAAGATTGTAAATTACTATATATAACTAATCTAGCCTTAAATTTATATAGGAAACTGTTCTTATTAAATTTATATATAAATACCTATAACGTATTCTACTATTAAAGTAACTAAACTATTAAAGTAGCTACTTTTTTTTAGCATAATAAATACTATATATAAAAAGTTAATTTACTTAATACTAATAAGAGATTCTATATATAATATACTTTTATCTAATTTAGAATTTTCCCTACTATTCTTTTAATACGTACGAGCGTTATATCTAGTCTTACTATAGTTACTATAGTAGCGTTAAGCTGGTTGAGCCCTTTCTTAAGTATTAGTACTATAAGTTTTCTTAAAGGGCTAAGAGTCTATAGATACTTTAGCAGCTATATATAAAGATTCCTCGCTATATAATACTATACTATTATACTAAATATACTTTCTTTTATACGTTTTACACTTAGTTACTTCTTCTAATTATCTTTTAAGCTTAAAGTTATAAGCTTAAAGAAGCGTATTCTAATATAGTATTAACTTAGCACCTTTTATAAGCTGTAAAAATCCTTCTTACACCTCTTTTAATAATCGTATAAAGGACTTTCATATAAGTATTAATTATAACCCAAATTTATATATATTACTTAGAGTTTTAAACTACTAGAAGTCTTCTTATAGAAGTAGTTTTAGTAGGGTATATAGTTATATATTAAAGCGATCTAATATAACCTATATATTTAGAAGAATAATTTCTATTAATTTAAAGGCCTTTTAATAGTTCTTATACGTAAACACGTTAAAAAACGTGTTTTTAAAGGCTAGAAAAAAGCCTTCTTTATTAATATAGTAGACGTATTAGCGCGCTAAGTCTTATATATACTATAAATATTTTAGCTTCAACAGTAAGAAGTAAACTATATTAAGAGGCTAAAATATATATAATAAATAAGAAGGTATATAAAGTATTAGGATCTTTTATATAAGATAGTAATCCTTAAATTTCTAGTTAAGGTAGCTTTTATAGCTGTCTAAAATAAGTAGCCTATATAACTCTACTTAACGCATCTTTATATACTTATTAAAATACTTTAGCTACTTAAGACTAAGCGTATTATTTATCTAGCCGTTCTTAGAGACTAAAATTTTCCAATCGTATAGTATACCTACTTCTTTATACTATATAGAGATATAGACGCGTTCTTTATAGATAATAAATAGCGGGGTTATATACGTAGTAGTATAAATACTCTAGATAATTATAATCTACTTATAATCGCCTAGCTATATAAAAGTAGGTTTTATACAACGTTCTAAACCTATAATAACCTTTATAATACTAATAATATTTATCTAAAAGCCTGTCTTATTAAAGTTGTAGATATTATTATTATATATACTATATTTCGCAATTATATCCTATATAAACTTAAACTATATATTAATAATATCTAAATTTTCTTATTTTATTCTTTAGTAATTCTTTACTTAATTAAAGGCTATTTTAAACTTATTTATACGCGCTATAAATTGTTTAAGCTAATTCTTTCCTATAGATATTCTACTATATACGCCTAATAGTTTATCTACTATATCTACTATCTTATATAGCTGGGGCGTAAATCCTTATAAATTAAGGTTAAAAATATATTATACGATTATTTATTCTTCGGTTACTATAAGCTTCTAGTAATTTAGTTATATATAAGGGTAAAATGCGATTCTATAAAGTCGAGTAGAGAGTTGTTAATATTATACGTTAAAAGCTATAGCAGCGCGTTATACGCTCTTAAACTAGCCTAATTTATACGCTTATAAGGTAAGCTTAATTCTACCTTCTTATTAAATTAATAGAAGGTTATATTATAGATTTATTATAGTTCGTATATAGTATTTATAATACTAAGAAAAAGTAGCCGCTTTAATAGTTTAGCCGCTTCGATAGTAGAATACGTTATTATTAGAAGAATTTTAGTAGAGTTTTAGAGGATTATTACCTTTTACTAAATATTTATATCCTCCTACTTCTATAACTTAGTATAATAGGTCTTATAAAAGCTAATACTAAAGAAATAATTCTTTAGATTCTTATAGTACTTTAATTCTAGTAGAAGCTAATTATAATAATATTTTCTAATAGTATAAGTTTCCTTTATATAATTTACTAGTATTAGCTTACTATTAGATAGTACTATAAAGGTTGTAAAGTATAATTAAAACGGCCTATAGCTATATAAAAATCTACCTCTCTAAATTATATTAACGTATAGTACAAGCGAGCTGATCACCCAAGCGAGCTGATTATAATGCTAAGACTATACTAAAATCGCGACTACTTTTCGCAAAATATTATACTTTCTTATATTCTATCGTACTATATAGTATAGTAGCCTATTCTTCTATATCTATAGTATTATTTTTACACGTCCGCGAGTTATGCCTAGCCTCGCCGTACTACCTGTAGCGCCTTTAAGTCGGCTGGCCTCTATTAACGCGCGCCTTCTTCCTACCCTTCTTCCTATTAGTACGAGCGCTAAACTCTTTTAGAGTAGTTAATCGAGCGCCTTCTTCAATTATTAGGTTGCCTTTCTTCTATACACACTTTCTTTTATGCGATCGACGTTGTATAGCGGCCTTATTAGCTGCTTAAAGCTCAGCAACCTGAGCGCGTAATAGTACGTTTTTATATATTATATACGCAGCACCCTTTATAAACTATTTAAACGCCTCTACTATTAAAGTAGGCGAGCTATCTAGATGCTTTTAAACTCTTAATTGAACGTATGCAGATTAAAACCTAAATTTAATAGGATTACTTGGTATTTTTAACTCCTAAAGGGTATCTTCGACTGTAGGGGGTATTAGCGTATATAGTCGAACTTCGAGCTTCGATAGTACTATATCTGGGTCGAATAGAACTAGGCCAGCGCCTCGAAAGCTACTTAGGATATTACTCTTCGTAATTACTACGTTAAAAGCTGCTTTAAAGCAGGGTAAGAACTCGATTTTTATAATATAGTTAATATAACCGCGTATTAGCTGCTCAACTTAGCGCCCGTACGCAGTCTTTAAAGGCGAGAAATAACCTACATCTAGTAGCTACAGTAGGTGCGACAAATGTAGAGGTATATAGAGAGTAATAATATTCTTTTCCTCGTAGAGCTGCCTGAATTCAAGCAAGTCGTGGCTCTTATAGCCGTCGAGAATTAGTAATCGATGTATACTAATAGTACGATCCTTTATATACGTGTTAAAGTGCTTTAACTACTTAATACTAATATTATTTATTATCCAGCCGTTATTAGTAACCTATATAGCCTAGGTTGGTGGAATATCGTCTTCTTTATACTATATAGAGAGGTAGTAGGTGCCTGTAAAGATAATAAAAGGTGGTATTACCTATTCTATTACGTTAATGCCCTAGATGACTGTAGTCTACTCGCAATTATCTGGCTGGAGCTGCTTTAGTCGATTCTGTCTCTTAGAGCCAGTAACTACTGCTCCTGTTAATATTACGCCTATTATAAAGCCTGATTTATTAAAGTTGTACGTATCTTTATCAACGATACTATACTTAGCCTTTATATTCTGTATAAGGCAGAACTAGCCTCTTATAACCTTAGGATCCTCGCATTTAGCTCTTAAATAGTCGTACTTTCGATTAAATTTAACCTTAAGCTTAGGCGTACGTTTAATAAAGTTCTCTACCTAGTTCTTTCTAACCTGGCTAGCAGAGCGCGCAGCTAGCAGTAAATTAGCTATATCTTAAACAGCAGCAAGCCGCGGCAGAAATCCTCTTATATCTAGATCTAGTATATACTAAACAATCACCTACTCCTCAGTCTTACTGAACTTTATTAAATTAGGCCGGCAATCGTGTCGTAGAGCTGTTCCTCGCCTTTGTATACTAAGTATACTTTAGGAGATATTATAGATTGATGCAACGCGACGCATAGTTAGTATCGCGTCTTATTAAAGAGCTTAGAGTATAAGCTGTATTCTAGCTTCTTTCTAAATTGATTCTATAGTTGTTAGTTGTAGTATAATACTGTAAAGTATAATTATCGCGATTTTAGTAGGGTCTTAGCATCATAATCAGCTCGCTTAGGTGATCAGCTCACTTGTGCTGTACGTTATCTCTTAATACTTAACTACTAATTTCTTTCTTCTATAAGGTATTATTTATTCTTTTTAAAGGTATAGAAGTATAAGAAGATAATAGTTACTATTTTTATAGTAAATTATTGCTAAACGTAGTATCCTTACTATTTACTAGTAATATTATAGGGGTATCCTAATTCCTTAGTACTAGCGCTAGTATTAATTCTAGTATTAGAAGTCTCTAATTCCTAGTAATATCGTCGATTTATTCTTTAAAAATAGTATTCTTCTACTAATAGGTCTTCTTACTAATTAAATTGCCTACTAACTTAATAGAGATATCTTAATTAGATAGTTAATCTTTATAGATTACTTCTGTAACTTTAATTATTTTATTATTACTACTATTAATAAAACTTTTAATATTATTAATTTAAAAAAGAAACTTCTCTAAAAATTCTTTTAGTAGATATTCCTCCTTCTTACTAGATATAATATTACTAAATATAACGTCTCTAGTATTAAATATCTATTTTAGTTTTAGAATTAGTACTTAGTATATATTCGTACTTCTATATTATAAGAGTTTTCTAATTAGTGCTTATAATACTAGTTTATCGCTTTTTAATAGAGTTTTATCTAAAATATACGCTCGCGATCCTATAACCTAAAGGTAAGTAAGAGATAGTTTATAGCTAAAAACAGCCTTATATAGGGTTTTAAATCGAAGGCTTATAATTAGTATTTTATTAAGTAGGTATATTACTATATATGCTAATTCGCTAGTATATTTATTAAAGATATTACTTTCTATTATAAGAGTACGCGTGCGGGTTATAATTTAATATCCTACTCGCTCTACTAGACTATTCTACTTAGGTATATAAGACGCGCGAGCTTTAATTATAATTCTTTAATTAAGTAATACTTCTATAAGTTTTAAGAAACTTAAGTTATTATTTATATAGATATATACGATCTTTCTTTTATACTATTATTTAATTTTTACTAATAGTATTTTAAAGGCTTTTATAAGAGTAGATTTTAACCGATTATATATTATAAATCTCTTATACTACTAGAATATCTGATTAACTATATAAAATAGGTATCTCTTACTATTATAGTACCTTTTATAGTTCTTTTAAAGTTGTATAATATTAATCGCAATTCTCTTAAATAGTTTAATAGCTAGGTAAAGTTAATTATACTAGTTAATCTACTATAATAACTTCGCTTATATATATATCTAGTAATCTTACTATACTAGTATTTCTTAATCGCTTAACTAGATACCCTTAGTTACTTAAGGTAGGGCTAATACTAAATCTCTATCTAAGTAGCCTAATAATTAGTATACTTCAGCTAAAAAAATAATTTATATTAGTTACTAGCGATAGAAAAGCTTTTTCTTAATTACTATAACTATCTTATATCCGGAAAGTAAATTAAGTAGAAGCTTTTTTACTAGATCTATATCTAGTAGCTAGTAGCTATTAAATAATTCTAAATAATAAATAATATTATAGTAATTATACTAGTAAAGATAATCTCTATCTAAGTAAAACTAAATACTCTATTCTCTATTTCTAATTAGGGCTATTATATTAGTTAATAACTAAGGGATATAAGTAACATCTATTAGTTTAATATTCCTTAGACTTGTAAAAGAATTAATTATAATTATAATAGTACTCTATTTTAATATAGAGTATATACTACCTCTTATAGTAATTTTATCTTTAGAATTTACTATCCGAGTAGTTTACTAACTAAAAGTCTTAGAGTTATATATATAGATATTAGAACTTAGATTAAATATCTACTAATTTAGAATACTAGTATCTTCTTTCTTAAGGGTAGTACTTACTAAAAAATTGCCTCTTTAAATTATCTAGGTATTTCCCTAGAGGCTAGTAGCTTTTATAGAGGTTTTACTATTAAACGAGGATTTTAACTTTTTATATTTTTCTATATTTATCTTTAGAGTATTCTTTTTTACCTAGTTATTCTTATTTAAGATATTATCTTAGGCTTTTAGTATTTCTTAATCTAGTACCTAGTTTAGTAGCCTAATTAATTTGTTTACGTACTCGCAATTACTCTAAAAGTACTACTTCTTATAGAAGTAGAGGAGTAGAGTACGTAATTATAAACTAGATTTTTTTTAAAACTACTATATAATACTATTAGAATTTACTTAAAGAATTAATAGACGTTGTAAAGCTATAAATAAGTTAAGCGCCTTCTATAGATTAAAATATCTATAGTAATTAGTATATTAGTATACCAATTATTTAATTATAAGAATCGGTTGATTAATTCTATCTAGCTTATTTTTAGCGTTGATTAGTACTATATAGATTAGTACTTATACCTTATCTTTCTTAGTAACTGTTAGAAGAAAATCCTTTTCTACTCTAAGGCTCTAAACTTCTACTAAGTTAGTAGCTTTAGTATAATAAATTATCTAATTCTACTAATTTAGCTACTTTTCTACTTCTCTATTAGTTAAGTACTTAAAGAGAACTTAATATTTCTTCTAGATTAGTTACTCTCTCGACTTAATAGTAGGCGCTAACTTTTCCTATAAGATTCTAAGAATCTTATAACTAGTTATATTATTATTAAATATTACTTTATATTAAGATAATATCGTTGTTAAAATATTACTATATATAATATAGAGAGTATTATTAATCTTAATCTAATCCTTCCTTTATTAATTATATTAGTTTCTTACCTAGTTCTAATCTATTATTTATATTAAGGTTATCTCTTTATATATAACTCTATTAGAGGAGTATCTTTCTATTTCCCCTTCTAGATTTATTTTTAGGGTCTGGAACTTATCTATATTAGGAAGGGGAAGTTCTAGCCTATAGATTTTAACTTTTTTAAGAGGTACGCTTAGATCTAAATATTCTTATACTCTTAACCTACTAGCTGTTAGTTTATACTACTTAAGCTAATCCTCCTAATCGCTAGAAGTACTAAATATCTTCTTCTTAAATATAGCTATAGAGGAGTATACAACCGTTATAATATTAGAAATATACTAGAATATATTAATACTAGAGAATAAAATAGCTTTAAACACGATACAGCGTATTAATAGACTTATAAAGTATAGAATCTATATATAATACTAAAAGAATAGCTTTAAACGTAATATAGTACGTTAATAAGTTTATAAAGTATAGAATTTATATATAATTCTAATAGCTAAGTATCTAAAGATCGTTGGTAAACGATAAAGATAATAATATTATATTATTATAATACTAAATAAAAAGGTATAATATTAATTATAATATATATATAAAAAGGTTAAGTTGTAGTTATTTTAGTATAGTAACTAAGCTTATAACTATAGTAAGAGGCGAATCTTATCTTAGGGAGGGAGATAAGAAGCTAAACTAGTTAATTAAAGATAGCTAGCGGGCTATATTTATATATATAAAAAAGGGGTATATTAGCTAATATCTAGTATAATATCCGGTGTAATATTATACGTAATATCGTATATTAATATCTAATACAGCTCGGTAGACTAGCTAAAAATCCCTATAATATATAAAGCTTAGAATTTTTTATATAAGGTAGTAATCTTTAAATTTTTAGTTAAGGTAGCTTTTATAACTATTTAAAATAAGTAGTTTATATAATTCTACCTAACGTATCTTTATATAATATAAGTAGTAAGCGAGTATATTAGGTAAGTAAGCGTGCCGCCTTACTAACTTTATATAATATTCTACCTTCTAATAATAATAGCTTAATTTATAAATACCTAATCCAGCTATAATAAAGTAGATATTTCTCTAGCTATCTTAGCTATTAATAATAAGTAACTTTAAAGTAAAAGACGCGCTACTTCTATATATAATATCTCCTAAAGAATAATATATCGATAATATAACGGAATTACTATATAATATAATTATAAGCTAAATTCGAAGAAACTTACTAAACTAGAAAAGGAGGCTATTATTATATATATACTTAACCTAGATTTACGAGGATTTATACCCTCTTTAGATACTATATAAGATATAGTAGATAAGCTGCTTACTAAACGCAGCGCTAGATAGGTTAGCTAAAAATAGTCTAGAAACTTTATTAAACGAATAAATAATCTTAAAATATAATTTAATCGACTATATAATTATTAGAAAACTTTATATAAAAATCCTAAGATTATTAGAATCTAGTTTAAACTTATAGCGCGTATAAAAGTTATATATAGTATCTATAATAAGAATATTTACAATTTTAATAAAGCTAGCTTTATAATAGGTAAGATATTATCTAAGCTAGTTATTACTAGCTTAGAAAAACGTAGTCGGCTAAAAGCTATATAGCTAGAGAATTATAAGTAGGTTATAATAATCTAGAGAATTAATACTACTAGGTAGACAATTCTACCTTTTATTACCTTTACTAGCTAATATTACCTTTCTATCTAGTATAAGGATAATAATATACCTAAGAATTAGGCTATTAGACTAAATAATAATAGATAGATAACTAATAATTTTAGAATTAAGTAGCTAAAGTACTTTATTATATATATAAAGGACTATTAAGTAGGCGTATAATAACTACTTATTCTTAATAGCTATAAGAGCTATAACTCGCTTAAATTCTAGGCAATCTATAAGAAGAATAAAATCTATACTCTCTATATACTATTATACTTATTATACCTCTTATAGCCTCTTAATATAGGTTACTTCTTACCGTTAAAATAAGCGTATAGTAGTTAGATTAAGAGCCTAATCTACGACTATATTAATTATATTATAAAACTTAAGTTCCTTTTAACTTTCTATACTACCTACTAGTAATTAATTATAAAGGATAATATCCGCGTAAGCTTTTAAGAGGCTAGTTTAATCTTATATAATCTAAAAGTAGTAATATTAAAGCTTAATATAAAGTTTTATATACTAATACTACCTACGCTAGAAATTCTTATATAGAAAGCTAAAATACTAAATAACTAGCGCGAATTAGAAGCTTAATTAATATTAATTTACGATTAGATTTAAAGATATAAAAGCTTATTACCTACTTCTATTATTATAGTAATTAATTAGCTTAAAAAAGGTGCTAAGATAATACTTTATTTAGCTATATTACTAAAGAGTTAAGTTACTAGTCTTAAGAAAGTAAATAAGGCTACTATAATACGTAAATAGTATAAAAAGAAGTAGATTTAGAAGTAAAGCACCTTATTAAAAGTAGAAGAAGAGGAGACTATTACTTAAATAGCGGTTAAATAGTAGTTAGAGGGTAAAATATATTAAAGTAAGGCGTAATTAGGTATAAGTTAGTAGGCTTCTATATATTATAGTTACTATAGAAAGACTAGGTATAACTTATATATATATAAGAATATATATTATATTTATAGTATTTTAATATATTGTAAAAATATATCGCTAGAATAGTTAAAAAAGTTAATAAAGTAGCGCGCTCGCTTACCTAGCATGCTTACTTACTACTTATATTACTTATTAAAGTACTTTAACTACTTAAAACTAAATATATTAATTATCTAGCTGTTTTTAGAAACTAAAATTTTCTAATTATATAATATATCTACTTCTTTATATTATATAGAAATATAGATATATCTTTTATAAATAATAAATAATAGAGTTATATATATAGTAGCTATTATAAGAGACTATAAGTAGGGATAATAAGGTTTATTAACGCTTAGTATTATATACTATATATAGATCTTAGGTATTATATAAAAAGATAGCTAAGGAGTAAGCTATATATAAAATAAGTAAAAAGATAAAAGAGAAGAAGATATATATATAGAAGTAAGCGTACTATATATAGGTATTAGGAGAAATATAAAGATACCGTAATAGTACCCCCCTTTAAAAAGTAGCTACAATTAATAATTATAGCTATAATATAGGGATCTAGTATAACTAGCTATCTATTTTATACGGGATAGATATATTATATTTATTAGGAGGAGCTGCGGTTTAACTTAACTATAGTCCTTAATCTAATAATACCTAGATCTATAATTATAGTAGAGGTTATAATTATAGTAGTAATAGTAGTAGACTAATAATATAAAAGAAGAATATAATCTTATATAGGTATTACTAATATCTATACGCTTAGGAGAAGAAGATTTAACTAGCTAAGTGTTAGTTTAAGAGAACTATTTCTAGCTAGCTAGCTAGTATCTAATATAATAATTAATATACTAAATAAGTTTAATATAGTTATTATATTACTAATAGAATAAGGAATTATTTAACTCTTTAAAGAGTTAGTAGAAAGAGAAGTAGAGACTATAGTAGAGAGAGGAGATTTAAGATATATTAGACTATAATTAGGTATCTACCTTATATAAGAAATACTTAAAACGAGTAAGATATATAAGAAGTAACTTATTATCCTTCTAATATACTAATATAAAATATTAAACTATCTTCTATTTCTTATATAAATTATAATAGAAGTAGTAGAAGAATAAAAAGATTATCTTAGGATTCTAGAACTAGCTATTTTTAGTAGTCTAGTAAAGGTATAATATTAATATCTACTATAGCTATTTAAGTTAGTTTTAGATATAGTTAAATATATTAGCTCTATTAAACTAGTCTAAATAGAACTTAGCTTTAATAGATAGAAGTTATATATAAAGCGTATATAGTTTACTGTTAAAATATAAGAGGTTTAAGAACTAAGAATAAGAGGTAGTAGAGAATTAGAGCTAGAAGATAATAGTATATACTAAGTCGAGATTAGATTAAAGCTACTAGATTTTAGATTACTAGTTCTAAAGCTTCTACTACAGCTATTATACGAGTAGTAGAATAGCTGTTAGACTAGTATTCTAGCTAAATATTACTAGAAAGGAAGAAAAATCCGGACGGAGAATAATAAAGATCTTTATCTAGAGATCTATAGTAGCTATTCAGCTACTATTACTATATAATTAGGCGAGCTATTCTAATATTATAAGAAGCTATAAATAAAAATAATAAGATTTATTAACGTTTAGTATTATATACTATATATAGATCTTAAGTATTATATAAAAGGATAGCTAAAGAGTAAGCTATATATAAAGTAAGTAGAAAGATAAGAGGAAAGAAGAAAGTATATATATAGAAGTAAGCGCGCTATATATAGGTATTTATAACGGCCCTTCTAGTTGGCCAGGTGCAGGGCGGGGTAATAACTAAGAGTAATCACGTGCTATAAAGTATATTATTCTTATAGGCTTATAATAGAAGTACGCAAGTAGAGTATATAAAAGATATTTAAGTTAACTATAAAGAGCTATAAAGATTAGAGTTGTAAGGTCGTTAAATATAATTTAGTTCCCTTATTATTTCTTCTTGCTTAGTTACTTAGCTAACTAAGCTACTAAGTATACTTAATTACTTAGTTAACTAAACTACTAAGTATATTATATACCTTATATTAGTCTTATTCTTCTAACTATATAGAGTTCTAAATCTTAATTAGGTCTAGTATAGGGGTTCCTATAAGGATATCTATAATACTATCTTCCCCCTTTAAGCTCTCAGCCTGAGAGTTTTTCTATTCTAAACTAGTATATAGTAGAGTTTATACGCTGTTTTCGCTAAGACTATATATATTCCTAATACCTCCCCTTTGTTATTTAACTCTTAGTAGATACTATTATACCGATCGTATAGACTGTTTAGGTAAAGTAATTATACCTTATTCTTAGTATTCCCGTAAAGGGTTAATTTATAAAGTAGATAAGAAGGAGATACCTAAAAAATTGTATTATTTAGAGTACCTTTATACTAGTATATATTTGTTATATAATGCGGATCGCGATACTTAAATTACTCGTATATTATAGTCCCGTAATACTAATTTATATTTAATTCTTCCTAGTAGTAAAGTAGGATACTAAAGTTGCGAAGCTAGAGGAGGAGATCTGTCTGGCCTAGGAGGAGTTAGAGCAACTTCTTAATAAGGTAGCGGTAGTTTATATAAGGATTCAGCATCTTCGCAAAATTTGTAAATAAGTAAAGTATAGGTAGGTAGAGGGTTATAAATATACGTGGAAGCAGCTCGAGGAGGAGGAGGAGATAGATTACGAGGTAGGTCTTCTTTCTAAGGCGGAGTCGCCTCCTGTAATACAGCTAATATCGTTTAATTCTACTACTCTATCTCCGGATTTTCTTTATAAATTTAGGTTTTATAATATACCTATAATACTATAAGGCTAAGGTTTTCTTCTAGCTCTTAGGTATTGTTCTATAGATTTCTATATTTATCTATTCCTAACTATTTTATTAGATAGTATTATTTGCTATTTTATGTTTTATATCTTATTATTTTCTTAACTTTCTATTTCTAGTCTTCTCCGTACGCGTTTACGTTATATACTACTAGTTTAATATCCTAAAGTACCTTTTCTATAAGTATAATATAAAAGGTTAGGTGGATTTTTATAGTTGTAGGTAATTTAAGTCGATAGTTTATAGATAATATTTGTTCTTTAATCTTGTATAGTCTAATTTTAATATAGTCTAGTTTACTACTTAGTTATTTACTTTAAATATTTCGTCTTAGTAGCTAAACTTTTTCTCTCTTTTTAAAGTAAGGTAGTTGTTTATATTTCTTATTATAGTATTTCTTTATAGTATATTATAGGAACTAGAGATCTTTCTTTAGTAAGTCTTACGTTTGTTAAATAATCTCGACTTATTCTTATACTTAGGGTGCCTATAATACTGCTTTAATTAGGGTGTTATATATTTTTAGTTTATACCTATAGTTTGCTATAAATAGTAATACTCCGGTTATACTATATATAGTACTATTATACGCGAGTTACGCTATTAGTAGTAGTATTATCCAATTATTTTATCTATAGTTAAGGTAGTACTATAGGTATTACTCTACTATTTAGTTTATTTATTCTATCTACCTATCTATCTATAGGTAAAATGCTGTAGATATTTTATATTTAATTCTTAGTAAGTTTATAATTATTTACTAAAACTTTAAAGTAAACTTAATATTTTAGTCTATAATTATCTTCTAGAGTATTCTATACTGTACTATAATCTATTTTAGAAAGATATTTACAACTTATTCTACTAATAATACTTTATTATAGGGGATAAAGTAGGTGTATTTTATAAGTCTATCTATAATTATTATAATAGAGTTATATACTTCTCCCTTCGGGTAGTTTTTTAACTTTAGTAGTTTAACGATAAAGTCTATAGTAACTTCTATTTATAGTCTAGTTAGTATTTCTAAGTTTTATAATAGTCTATAGAATATATATCTATTAGGTTTATTCTATTAATAGTCTATATATTTTTATAACGTATTTTTTACCTATTCCTTTACTTTAGGAAAGTAGAATCCCCTAAGAATTCGTTCTAGCGTTTTTTCGGTTCCTTAGTATCCGTAGGTAGAGGCTTCGTAGAATTATCTAATAAATTCTTTTCTAACTTTAACTAGTATATAGATTCGATTATAGATATATAGTAGTCTATCTATCTATTCTAATTCTTGTTCTTAGAGTTCTTCGGGTATCCCGTCTATTACTAATCTAATTAGTATTATCCAGCTTACTTCTTTAATAATAGTCGTTGCTGCGAGTTGTAAGTAATTATATACTATACTTCTATCTTATTGTTTTCTTAGTAGTATAGCTGTAGTTTCTTTCTCTTACTTATATTCCAGTAGTCTACTTAGTACGTCTACTCTTTAGTTCTATTTTCTACTAATATAGATAATCTTAAAGTTAAATATAGCTAGTTCTTATAACTATCTAACCTATCTAGGGGTAAGAGTTTTAGTAGTAAGAAAGGTAGTAAGGTTTTTATAATTGTAATAGACTTTAGTTTACTATTTTACTCCTTACAGGTACATACGCTATTTTTTAAAGTATACTATAATAGCTAGGAGTTCTTAGTCGTATATATTATAGTTTATCTCTACTAGTATAAGTTTTCGTAAGTAATATACTACTAGATATTATTTCCTATTATAGATTTGTATAAGGATTCTAGCTATTCTTATTCCTAATACGTCAGTTTTTATAAGAGCTTTCTTTTCTAGGTTATAGAGTTTTAGTACCGGTTCTTGCTGAAATTGTTTCTTGACTTCTTAGAAGGCTTTTTCTTATTCGTTTCCCTATATAAAGGTAACATCTTTCTTTAATAGTTAAGTTAGGGGTGTAGTTATATCGCTCTAATTATTAATAAAGGTTCGACAGAAGTTACAAAATCCTATAAAGAATTAGATATTTTTAACTAACTTTAGGGTTAATTAGTCTCTAATTACTACTAATTTATTTAGGTCTATTTATAGTTGTCCTAATTCGATAATAAATTCTAAGTAGTCTATTTTCGTAGTGTAGAATTCGTTCTTTCTTATTTTAAGGTACAGTTTTACTACTTATAATACATATAGTACTTGTTCGATATATTTCTTATATTCCTGTTTTATTTTTAAATATATAAAAATATCATCTAAGTATACTATATAGAATCGTCTAAGGTAGAGTTTTAGTATCTTATCGATTTGTTTTTAGAAGGTAGCTGGTATGTTAGTAAGTCCGAATAGTATAACTAGATATTTAAAGAGTCCCTTTTTTATTCTAAATGCTGTTTTCTATTCGTCTCCTTCTTTAATATAGATTTAATAGTACGCGTTCTAGATGTCTAATTTTATAAAGATAATAGCTTCTCTTAATTGGTTTCTTAAATTATGAATAAGTAGTAGAGGATATCGATCCTTAATTATAATATTATTAAGGGTGCGATAATTAATATATATTTATAGGTCGGTTATTCCTTTCTTATTTATAAAGAATATAGAGTATACTACTAGTAAGTTCGATTCTCTAATTATTTCTTTCTTTAGGTGTTCGTCTATATATTATTCTAGAGCCTCTATTTTCCTTAGTATTAGGCTGTATATTAGTTCGTATCTAGGTTCTTTTTCTAGTTGTAGTTTAATTTTATAATTGTATTCTCTATATTTAGGTAGGTATTATAGTAGTTCTTAAAGCTGTTTTATCAAATATTAGTATTCCTTAGGTATACTATATAATACGTTTTCTATTAGGAATAATTCTTTTGCTACTTCTTTTACTATTATAGCGAGTTATTCTTTAATTAGTTAACTAGAGTTTTTAAAGATGATTTGTCCCGTTTACTAATTTATCTAAAGGTTTTCTTTTCTTAACTATAAGATTCTTAGGATAATATTATAGTTGGTAATCTCTATAATTTAGAATATTTAACCTTATTAGATTGTTCCTAGAATTTTAAACTCTCCTAGTTCTATAGTATATATAACTTTCTTCTAGAAATCTATCCCTTCTATAATTTAAATTGTATAAGGTCGTTCTAATTATATTATAGGTATTCCTTTTTTAGCAATATAATTGCTGGCTATAAAATTCTTTATTACTCTACTATTAATAAGTATATATACTTTATAGCCGTAGTACTATCCGGATATCGTAAGGTAGTATTCTCCTACGTTCCTATATAGCTAAGTTATCTTAGACTAGTAGGCTATTACTTCTTTTATAGATATATATTTCAGACATTTCCGTTCTAGACATTCGTACTATAGCCTTCCTCTAATATATACTTTGGGTAGTAGAAGTCTAGGTTCGAGTACTATATAGTTTTAGGTTTATTTAGTAACTTCCCATCCTATTATAGCTTCTTATTTTATAGGGTTTTCTAGTACTTTATCTTTATTTAGTCGTCTTAGCTATATACCTATATTTTCTTTTCTTCTTTAATAGGCTTTATATTATCGTTTAATATACGATATCTATACTATCTCGAAATATGCTGGGTGGTATTAGTTTATACAGGGGTTATCGTCTTCTCTAACCTAATAATTCTATTCTTATTTATATCGTAATGCTTTTAGTACCTAATATTTTACTAGTATTTTACTTTATAAGAAGGCTACTACTTTCCGTACTATATATACAGCCTTATCCCAGTCTATTATATTAAGGTACTCTTCTACTACCTTCGTAGTTTCTATCCATTTTTAGAAGTATGAGAAGTGGATTTCTCTAGGGTAGGTATTTTACTATTCTTCGTAAACGTCGATAATATCTTATTCTAGTCCATTTTTCTTATAGAATCTTATAGGTAGTTCTTCTTATAGAATAGCTATAAGAGCTGGCATTCTCTATTTATACTCGATTATTTCTTATTAGTATATAGAATATACTCTAGATACTAGTTTAGGTGTTAGTACTCTAGCGGTAACTTCTTCTATTTGTAACGGGGTGTTTATTTCTTTATTCTCGTCCGATGTTTCTTAAATTTCTTCTAGCTATCTTTTTATACGTTCCTATGTTGCTGTAAGTTATATTTTCTTCTAAGGCTAATATTCTATAGCTTCTTTAAGTTGTCGGTGTATTTAACACTTGTCTTTATTATAGAAGGACTAATATAAGGTTCCGTGTTCTATAGTTACGGCTAGTTTTTCTTTACCTGCTTCCTACGGTTTATCTTCTATAGGCCGGTTTCTCTTTTCTTTCTTTTTGCTTCGATATTCCTTTACTATATATTTTAGTTTCTAATAATTATAGTACTTAATATCTTTCTTTTAAATCTTCTTTTCCTGAGTCACCTATAACTTAGGCTTCTTTTCTCTAGTAGTATTTAGATCTATAGGTCCGCCCGCGTTAGCAGCCTTTATTAAAAAATATACTCTTTAGTAGTACGCTTATCTTTCCTCGTTTTTAAACTAGTATAGTTCGTTATTAATCCTCTTTACTAGTTAAAAGTATAATACTAGGTCCCGCAGTTACTCTATATATATTATTACTCTTCTTATTTCTATTTTTAATCCTCTATAGAACTTTACTATTATACTATAGTTATTCTAGGCAACTTTATTCGAGAGCTGTTAAAAGCTTAATATATACGAGGTAATAGATCCCAGTTAAACTAGGTTGTAAAGTCTATCTTCTACTACTCGTACTTCGTTAATATCTCTAAACGCTAGTTTAAGTTTCTATTAGAAGTATATTAGGCTTATAAATATTACTTTAATTTTACTCTTCTAATATTCTTCTGTATGGTTCTTAAAATCTATTAGGAAGGACTAGAACTAGTTAAGTAGTTTACCTGTTAAGTATACTCCTATAAATAGTACTTTCTCGTTCTTATATTAAATAATATTAAGGTTGGCGTTAATATAGATTCTTACTACTACTAAGAATCTTTTAAGCTTAGATCTAGTTCTATTAAATTTATTAAGTAGTACTAGTTTAATTTATCGTTAGTAATATGTTGTTAGTAGTACTCTTTCGACTTATTTAAGTTTTTAGATAATTCTTACAAGCCCTATCCCTTATTTACTATTAACTATTTCTTATATTCTTTTAAGACTTTCGAGAAAGCTATCCTAAATCTCTTTTAGGCTTCTTATCTATTTATCTACTAGGACTAATTGTTCCTATTATTATACTAATTTATTCTGTATTCTTATAAATATGGTTATTATACCTACCTCTAAAGAGGTAGCTTTACTAGCTAATCCCGACATTCTACTTGCGTGAGTTTCCTACGTTACTTACCGAAGGTATCTCTTTCCTTATAACTAGGGTAGTTTAACTAGTCTTACTTCTTCTAGCCTTATAAGGGTAGTTAAAGTATAACAGCTCTTCTAGTTGGCTAGGTGCAGGGTAGAATAATAATTAAGAGTAATTACGTACTACGAAGTATATTATTCTTATAGGCTTATAATAGAAGTACACAAGTAGAGTATATAAAGGATATTTAAGTTGACTATAAAGAGCTATAAAGATTAGAGTTGTAAGGTTGTTAAATATAATTTAGTTCCCTTATTATTTCTTCTTACTCAATTACTTAGCTAACTAAGCTACTAAGTGTACTTAGTTGCTTAGTTAACTAAGCTACTAAGCGCGTTATATACCTTATATTAGTCTTATTCTTCTAACTATATAGAGTCCTAAATCTTAATTAGGTCTAGTACAGGGGTTTCTACAGGAATATCTATAACAGTATTAGAGAGAATATAAGAATACTATAATAGTAGTATAGATACTTTAAATAACTATAATCTACTTATAATTATCTAACTATATAAGAATAGATTTTATATAATATTTTAAACCTGTAATAAAATTTATAGTACTAATAATATCTATTTAAAAGCCTATTTTATTAAAATTATAGATATTATTATTATATATAATATATTCTACTATTAAAGCAGCTATTCTATTAAAGTAGCTACTTTTTCTTAGTATAATAAATACTATATATAAAAAGTTAATTTATTTAATATTAATAAAAAATCCTATATATAATATATTTTTATCTAATTTAGAATTTTCCCTACTATTCTTTTAACACGTACGAGCGTTATATCTAGTCTTACTATAGTTACTATAATAGTATTAAACTAGTTAGGCTCTTTCTTAAATATTAGTACTATAAGTCTTTTTAAAGAGCTAAAAGTCTATAAATACTCTAGTAGCTATATATAAAGATCCCTTACTATATAATACTATACTATTATACTAAATATACTTTCTTTTATACGTTTTATACTTAGTTACTTCTTCTAATTACTTTTTAAGCTTAGAGTTATGAGTTTAAAAAAGCGTATTCTAATATAGTATTAACTTAGCACCTTTTATAAACTATAAGAATCCTTCTTATACCTTTTTTAGTAATTATATAAAGGACTTTTATATAAGTATTAATTATAACCTAAATTTATATATATTACTTAAAATTTTAAACTACTAGAAGTCTTCTTATAAAAGTAGTTTTAGTAGGATATTATTACTAACCTATATACTACTAGTATATATAATAACCGCCGATATAGTCGTATATACGCTAGAGCCTTATTTATGTTAGATTAGTTAGAGGTAGTAGCTTTAGTAAAAAGAGAGTAGTAGGATTACCTAGTTCTTCGAGTATAATAAATATATTCTTAGAAGTCTAATATAGTAATAAAATAAATTTATAAGAATAATTATATAGGAGTTAATCTACTAAAAAGATCCTTTATCTTATATAGTTAGGTCTAAGACTGCTAAACCTAGCTTATTAAGTCTATTAGATCTATTAGGTCTACTCTACTATACCTAATACTTCTACTATTATTATATATAACGTAAAGCACCACTAAGTCAGCTATACTACCGAGCCGGCCACTTTTTCTTAGTATAGCAACTTTTCCGTACGCAACGCTATGTCTCAATAATATAAAGCTAATCTATCTAATTAAGAAGGTAGAATTGAACTTACCCTTTAAGCCTATATCTTAGGCTAATTTTAAAGCGTGCAACGCGCTATAGCAGCTTTTAATATATAATACTAGCGGCTCTCTAACCAACTTTATAGAATTACCTTTCGACCTTAAACTCAACTAAATTGTATAAAGCTTATAGCAACTAAAGAGTAGATAATCGTACGATATATTCTTAACCTTAATTTATAAGGATTTGCGCCGCGGCTTTATAAGGTGGTAGATATAGTAGATAAACTATTACGTGCGTAGGGTGAGATATCTATAGATAAGAACTAGCCTAAACGATTTATATCGCGTATAAATAAGTTTAAAACAGTTTTTAATTAAGCAAAGAACTATTAGAGGATATTATAAGAAGATCTAGAGGTTATTAACGCGTGGTTTAAGCTCGTATAAGAGACAGTAGCTAAGTATAGTATCTATAAAGATAATATCTATAACTTTAATAAGATAGGCTTCTAGATAGGTATAATTAGCTCTATAAAAGTTGTTATAGGTTTAGAACGCTATATAAGACCTACACTTATTTAGCTAGGTAATTAGAAATGGATTATAGTAATCCAGAGCATTTATACTACTAGATATATAACCCTACTATTTATTATCTATAAAGGACGCGTCTATATCTTAGTATAGTATAAGGAGATAGATATACCGTACGACTAGAAGCTCTCAGTTTCTGAGAATAGATGGACAAATAATAAGCTTAGTCTTAAATAGTTAAAGTACTTTAACGCGCATATAAAGACGCGTTAAGTAGAGTTATATAGGCTACTTATTCTTAATAGCTATAAGAGCTATCTAAACCAGGATTTTAAGGATTATTACCTTATATGAAAGATCCTTACCCTCTGTATACTAGTATATTTATTATATATCCTACAGCTACTTAATATAGTATACTTCTTACTATTAAAGCTAAAGTACTCCTAGTGTATATAAGACTTAGTATACCAACACGTCTACTATATTAATAAGAAAGGCTTCCTACCAGCCTTTAGAGACGCGTTTTTTAATATATTTACGTATAAGAACTATAAAAAGGCTTTTAAAGTATTTAGATTAGTTCCTATTAATATATAGGTTGTTCTTAAGCGCCTTAAAGTCCGGTTGTATATACTACTAGAAACACCCTTACTAGAAATACTATAGTAGTTAAAAATGCCAAGTAATATACAAGAATTCAGGTTACAATTAACTCTTGTATAGAGGTCCTTCGTACGATTACTAAAAGAAGCTAAAGAAGGCTTCTTACAGCTAATAAAAGGAGCTAAATTAATGCTGCATTAAAACGCTCTTATAAACTACTAGATTATAGAGCTTAAAGAGTAATTAGAGGTTATAACGAAGCGTAAAATACGTAAATAGAAGCGAATCTAGTATAGTAGTACGATAGAGTATAGTAAGGGAGTTTCGTATAGAGCTGCTGAGGTATCTATAGCTCCTCAGCGATCTAAGAAGGCTCGTGGTAGTAGTAGTAAGGAACTAGCTCAACCTAGTTAACAGTACTATAGGAACTGTAGAAAGATTAGGTATAACGCTTATACGTACTAAAAAGATATAGAAGCTTCTTCTAAATCTAGTCTAAGTATCTCGTATACAGGTTCTCTTATAGATGGCGAGTAAATTAAGGTCTTATATATAGTGTTGGTAGTACTAAGAAAAAGTGGCCGGCTCGGTAGTATAGCCGGCTTAGTAGTGCTTTACGTTATAGGTTATACTATACTTTATTATCTAGCTAATTATCTTTCTAGTTTCTATAGTCCTACTACTTACTATCTAATAATTAGTCTTTAATATACTTCTACCTGTTATTACCTTATTAGTCCTCGTCTAAGTTAACTTATATAGTAGCTAATATTAGATTAAACCCTAGCTATAAAAGTAGTACCTCTTAGTATTCTATATTTATAATATCTACTTCCCCTTTTATAAGTTTATCCCGAAGCTCTTTAATCTATTATCTTACCTATTCTATTTAGGTATAGTATCCTACTATTTCTAGCAGCTTATTCTAGCTTCTAATATATTCTATATAGGTATACTATAGTACTATATCTATATTTTTCTATTCTAGGGTTAGTACTTTATCTATTCTAATAGGTCCTACTTAACTCGCCAGTATAGCCCTATTCTTCCTTCTTTTCTTTTTCTACTATACTAAAGGCTTAACGCGAAAATACTTCTACCTATAACTATTATACTAGTTACTTAATTCTTTTACTAGGCGTTATAATAGATTTATCTTACTATTATTCGAACTATTAGTCTATAAACTATAACTACTATAGTAATACTACCCTTTCTTCTATATATAGAGAATATCTTTCTTAGAGTTTATCCTATAATCTTTCTCTAACCGAGGGTACCCTTTGCTATTTTCTAGCGAATATATTAAAGGCTTATAAGAAGTCTACCTCTACCTATTAAGATTTTATAACTATTAAGAAAGAGGAGATTTATTATCTTAAAGAATCTACGCGTTATTATTATATAGCTCTTTCTTATCTAGAGTATATTAAGAAACGCGTCTATTCTCTAGAGGAGTATAGTTTTAACCTTAGGAAACGAGAGGTAAAGTTAATAGAAGAGTAAGAGAAGTTAGAAGAAGAGAAGAGGAGATCTGCTAGGTCTAAGGCGCTTTCTACTATTACTCCGAGTTCTATATAAGAGGTTCCTTCTATATTACTACTACTATTACTTTCTAACTAGGCTCTTTTTAATAACCTATTATTCTAGCCTTCTAGTAAAACTCCTTTAGCTTTATAGTATAGTTGGTTAGGTTCTATACTAGTTCCTATAAACTTTCCTCCTATAGGTATCCTTCCTACTTTACTAGATACTTCTACTAACATTTAAACCGCTTTTTTACTAGTATATATTCTACTTTATATTTCTATTCTAGTTCTATATTAATAGTTTCTTATAGTAGTATATTATTTAGTACTAGTTCTAGTCTTAACTTATAAAATACTAGGTATATCTTTATATTACTTAGTAGTTTTAGTTTAAAATTTATAGGTCTAATCTATTCTTCTATTAGAAATAATTCTATTCTTTTATAATCTAACTTTTTTATAGGTTTTTTAGTCTTTAAGTTTTTTATTAATAGGAAAACTTTACCCCCTTTTTTAAAGGTTAGTCCCTTAATCCTTAACTTATTAGCTTATTCTACTATTTTAAGGTTTTTTAACTAAATCCTTTCCTTAAGTTAATTATAGATTTCTTTTATTTCCTTAGCTTTCTAGTCTACTAGTAGAACTAGAGATTCTTTTTTATTCTATTCCTAATATATAATAGCTTTCTATCTATAGTTAGCTTTAAAGAATATAGTCTCTATAGTACTTTAGGTTATTCTATTATAGACTATCTATATTATAAGTAATAATTCAACCTAATTATTTTATTATTTATTAATATATATTCTTAAATATATTTCTAGATTTTAGTTAACTTATTCTATCTAACCGTCTATCTATAGATAGAAACTAGTTAACATCTATTATTAGATTTCTATCTTTTCTATTTATCCCTACTAGTATTTAGATATAAATAACTTATCTCTATCTAAAGTAATATACTTTAGAATTCTATACTCTATAAATATTATATATAATAACTTATACGCTAGTTTAGATACTATTATTATTTTTAATACTAGTCTAAAGTATATATATTTTATTAGTTAATCTACTATATTTATAATTATATTATATCTTCTTTCTAACTCTAATTCTATTAATTCTAGTAGTTTAGTTATAAAATCGATTATAATCTATTCTTATAGTCCTTTAGGTACTTCTAATAGCTATAAGAATCTATAAAACTTATATCTTATAGCTTTATTCTTTCCGTATTCTATATATTTATAGAGTATATCTTATATTTCTCTTCTTATATTAGTAAGGATAAAACCTTTTTTTAGCTTTTACTCTATTTCTACTACTTTTAGGTATCTCTATTCTAGTAATTTATATAATTCTTTTATTATCTACTAATATATATACGGGTATATATATAGTTATTTCTAAGTTATATTTTTACTTACTTTTACTTCTTTACTACTCGTTAGATATCGCTCTACTATTTATATATCCTTTAGCTTTTACTACTAAGCTTACTTTAGTATAGTTAGTTTTATAACTTAGGCGACTTATAAGTAGTTATATATAAGAGATCTATCTAATTTCTATTTTAGGATTATATCTTTTTCGTATTTTTCCTTAGTTATATAGTTAGTTCTACGACTTAGTACGTCTATAGCTATATTTTCTAACCCTTTCTAGTACATTATCCTAAAGTTATAGTCTACTAGTCGTTCTACCTATTATATTTATCTTTTTATAAGTTCTTTTATTATTATAAAGTATATAAGGTTTTTATAATCTATCTAGACTTTAAATAGGTATTTAGTTTCTACTAAATATACTTACTATTCTCTTAACGCTTTAACTATTACTAATAGTTTCTTATTATATATATTATAGTTAAGTTCTTCCGGTTTTATTTTTCTTGAAAAGTAAGCTTATAGCTTCTACTTTCTATTTTTATCTTACTAATTTAAGTAAGCGCCTATTACTTTATCTAAAGTATTAGTTTCCACTCGAAATTACTTCTCTAGGTCTAGCATCCTTAGTATTAATACTAAGGTAAAGTAGGCTTTTAATTTTTCGAAGACTTTTTACTACGCTTTTTACTATTTAAACTCTTTTTCTTTCTTAGTAATTTCTATTAAAGATGCTACTACTCTAGAGTATCTACTTATAAATTTTCTATAGAAATTCGCGAAGTTTAAGAATAATTAGACTTATTTAACTAAAGTAGATACTAGCTATTCTAGTATTACTTTAACCTTTTCTTATTCTATTTTAATACCGTCTTTAGATATCTAAAATTCTAGGAACCCTATTTCTATTTTATAAAACTTGTATTTCTCTAGAGCTATAAGTAACTTATATTCTTATAGTTTTGCTAATACTTTTCTAATATATTCCTTATACTCTTTTAGCAATCTATTTATATAGACTAGAATATCGTCTAAGTATACTATTATAAATATATTTAGGTATTCTTTTAACGTATTATTTATAACCGCTTAGAAGGTTACTAGTATATTTATAAGTCTAAATAATATTACTAGGTATTTAAAGAGATCTTCTCTTATTTTAAATACCGTTTTCTATTTATAGCCCTCCTTTATCTAAATTCGATAGTATTCTTCTCTTATATTAAACTTTATAAACTATTTAGCTTCTTATAACTAACTTATAAATTCTATTATCTTAGGTAATAGGTATCTATTTTTCTTAGTTATATTATTTAGTTGCTTATAATCTATATATAACCTTAGTTTACTATTCTTCTTAGGTATAAATAGTATTAGTAATACTATTTTACTCTAGCTTAGTTATATATACCCTCTTACTAAATTCTTTTAGATATACTTCCTAAGTTCTTCTTTTTACTCTTAGTTTAAGTTATATATTAGACTAGGTTTTAGTTTCTTTTTATCTTTAACAATAATCTTATAGTTATATTTCTCGTACTTAGATAATCCTCTATTCTCTACTTCTTTATATAGCCCTATAAATTTACTATAATCTTTTTAGATTTCTTAAGGTATACTATTATTCTATAATTTCTTATATACTTTTTAAACTATAATAATACCTAGTATCTATTTTATCTTTTTAAAATATCTAGCTATTATAGCTACTAATACTTTCTATATTAACTATAGACTTAAGAGATACTTTATCCTATATTATTCTACTACCTATTCTATCTTAGATCAGCTTTATAACATATAAACTATCTCTTACTACTAATCTACTCTAGGATTATATTTAGTTAACTAGTCTATATCTAGTAATATATTAAATTTTTCTAGGTTTATAATATTAATACTCTTTATATTAATATATCCTATAACATTAAGTACTTACTTTTTAGTTTCTATTAGTATAACTCCTCTACTATAGTCTATTAGCTTATTGTCTGTTAGGTATATTATATAAGATACCACTTTTTCCCTCTACTTTATATTATTCTTATAAACCTATTACACCGATATAAATGTGTTTAAAGCTCTACTATTAAATAGTATTCTAAGCTTCCTCTTATTAAACTCTACTCGGAGTATTATATATAAAGGTACTATACTAGTAACCCTTCTAATAGTTTTCCTACCTAGTTTCTTAGTATAACTATTACCTTAGAGGCTACTTAGTTTTTTAACTAAGATGGGAAGAACCCTATCTTCTCTTTCTCTCCTCTATATAGTAGATATCTATCTATATTATATCTTATCTATAGTTCTTAGGCGTAAATAGTCTTTACCTATTTACTATATATCTTATACTTTTATCCTAAGAAATACTATTACTATTCGATTAGTTAGTAATCTTTATTTAATTCTTACTATTTAAATACTCTAAATACTTTTTAGTAGTACTAGTATTTAACTATATATTATTTCTAGCTTAAAGCTTTATATTCCTCTAAATATATATTATCCTCGAGATGTTTCTCCTCTTTAAGTATACTTACTCCTGTTATCTTATAAGCTATAATATTAAGTTATCCTCTAATATCTCCCTATATCTTTCTTACTTCTAAGACTAACTTTTTTAGCTCTTTAACTTCTATAACAATTTTACTAAGCTAGTATAGATACTCTATTCTAAAGTAAATTAGACTTCTATAAATCTAATAGTACCCGTTTTCTATATAATCCTCTATCTTATCTTAAGATAGTAAGATTCTTAGTAATAATTGCGTATCTATTCTTAGCTACTCTTAGCTTCTTTTTAATACTCTTATATATTAAGTAATTGTCCTAATAACAGCTAGCCTAATCTTTTTTATAGCTGTTCTTATAGGATAGTATATATTTTCCTTTTTTACCCTTTACTTATTCTATAGGGTAGCTTTAGTATATTTTCTATATATACTCGAATATTTCTTTATCTATAATTTTTCCTACTAACTTTACTACAGTTTCTAGTATATTCTAGCTGTCTCGAAACGTTACTTCTTTAAACGGTACGTTCTAATATTTCTAGGGGTATAATCTCGCCTAATACGTCTTATTATAGATCTAATACTTCTTTTATTTTATTCTTTCTAGGATTAATATACTATTAAACCTTAGTATATCTAGTAGATATTTTATATATCTAATAACTACTACTACCCTTTTTAGCTGCGGCTAATAATTACTTTCTTCTTTTACTAAACGGTGCGTTCCGCATCTATTATCTATATAGTATATCTAGTACCGCGTTAGTATCACGGACGCTTACGCGCAGTTGGTTAATCGCACTTTAGGCAGTTAACTCTATTGCTACGTACTACGTGTGAATATTAAGACGTTGCGTGAAGAATAGAGATATCTACATTATACAGGTTTTTATAGGGGCTAGGTCTGTGCTACTACACGGGCTAGCCGGGTCGGCGAAACCTTCCTCCATCATGGTCAAGACAAGTCGGTTATATTCCAGCTAGCAGTTGACAGCTATCGCTGGCAGCTGGTTCGGGTATTATAGTAAGGGTAGTATAGGTGCGGAGGTATTACGGTATTACCGTGACAGTTAGTTATTAGTATCTATTAGTAGGTTATATAGTTATTATTCTAGCTTCTTTCTTCTTATTTAGATATTCTTTTATATAGTACTCTTTTTATCTATATAGAAGATACGCTCCTTTTTTAAGCCTTTCTTTCTTAAGATTACTTATCCTTAATCGTTAGTAGTTCTTTCTCCTATCCTTTTCGACTTTTCTAAGAACTATTAGATTACTATCTTATAGTACTATCTTACTTTCCTTCTTAGTAGGTACGAATATTTACGGCTAAGATTATTTCTCTATTTCCCGCTCGTATTAATAGTTGTCAATCTTAACTACTAATTCGATTATTTCTAATAGCTCTATTAGCCTTTCTTCTCTAGCTAGATCGTCTTTAACCTTATCCTTAAGCCCTTTATAGAAGATTCCTATTAATATACTATCGTCCTATCCTAATCTAATACTAAATCTCTAGAACTCTATAGTATAATCTATTACCCTCTTAGTTTAGGTTAGCCTTAATAGTTTCCTTTATACTTCCTATTCTATATATACTTTTCTAAAAACGTTTTAGACCTTATTCTTAAATTCTTCTTAGCTCTTAAAGAGTTCGTCTATAGATTCTCTAGTCTTCTTTATATTGCTTCTATTCTCTAGCTAGTTGGCTATAAATAGTTCGGTCTATACTAGTAGTATCTCTTCTATATTTATTATTATAGCTAAGATCTTATCCTCGTTTAGAAAGAAGATCGTACTATTAAACTTAAAGTATAGCTCTATTAATATAAGAAAAGGGTTAATATATTCTTTCTTACTGTTAAACTTCCTTAGTAAAGTTATTTTAGCTTATACTTATTATTTAGCTTTAGCTAGGTCGGCTCTAGCTATAGCTAGCTTATATTATATCTATATAATACAAGTCTCCTATTCCTATACTTTTTATACTATAGCTTCTTCTAGAGCTTACAGCCTTTAGGTTATTGTAACTTAACTTTATAATATAGTAGACATCTTTAAATAGTTTCTATTCTCTTAACGTTAGGTAGTTATTATATTACTAACCCATATACTGCTAGTATATATAATAACTACTATTACAGTCGTATATGTACTAGAGTCTTATTTATATTAGATTAGTTAGAGGTAGTAGCTTTAGTAAAGAGAGAGTAGTAGAATTACCTAGTTCTTTAAATATAATAAATATATTCTTAGAAGTTTAACGTAGTAATAAAATAAATCTACGAGAATAACTATATAGAATTTAATCTACTAAGAAGATTTTTCGTCTTATATAGTTAGGTTTAAGACTATTAAGCCTAGCTTATTAGGTCTATCAGGTTTGTTAGGTCTACTCTACTATACCTAATACTTCTACTATTATCACGTATATAGGTTGTACTATACCTTATTATCTAGCTAATTATCTCCCTAGTTCCCGCAGTTCTACTACTTACTATCTAATAATTGGTCCTTAATATACTTCTACCTATTATTACCTTATTAGTTCTCGTCCGAGTTAACCTATATAGTAGCTAATATTGGATTAAACCCTAGCTATAAAGGTGGTACCTCTTAGCGTTCTATATTTATAATAGATATATAGTTATATATTAAAGTAATCTAATATAATCTATACGTTTAGAAGAATAATTCCTATTATTTTAAAGGCCTTTTAATAGTTCTAATACGTAAATATATTAAAAAAATACGTTTTTAAAGGTTAGAAGAAAGCCTTCTTTATTAATATAGTAGATATATTAGTATACTAAGTCTTATATATACTGCGAGTACTTCAGCTTTAATAGTAAGAAGTAAACTATATTAAGAGGCTAAAGTATATATAATAAATAAGAAGGTATATAAAGTATTAGGATCTTTTATATAAGGTAGTAATTTTTAAATTCCTAGTTAAGGTAGCTTTTATAGCCGTCTAAAATAAGTAGTTTATATAATTCTATCTAACGTATCTTTATATACTTATTAAAGTACTTTAGCTATTTAAAACTAAGCGTATTATTTATCCAACCGTTTTTAGAAACTAAAATTTTCTAATTATATAATATACCTACTTCTTTATATTATATAAAGATATAGACGCGTTCTTTATAGATAATAAATAGTAGAGTCGCGTATATAGTAGCGTAGATACTCTAGATAACTATAACCTACTTACAATCGTCTAGCTATATAAGAATAGGTCTTATATAACGTTCTAAACCTATAACAACCTTTATAATACTAATAATACTTATCTAAAAGCTTATCTTATTAAAGTTGTAGATATTATTATTATATATAACGTATTCTACTATTAAAGCGGCTAAAC
>ML986814.1:42440-65865 GCA_010094045.1 Lojkania enalia
TAAGAATCCTTCTTATACCTCTTTTAGTAATTATATAAAGGACTTCTATATAAGTATTAATTATAACCTAAATTTATATATATTACTTAGAGTTTTAGACTACTAAGAGTCTTCTTATAGAAGTAGTTCTAGTAGGGTATATAGTTATATATTAAAGCGATTTAATATAACCTGTATATTTAGGAGAATAATTTCTATTACTTTAAAAGCCTTTTAATAGTTTTTATACGTAAATATATTAAAAAACGCGTCTTTAAAGGCTAGAAGAAAGCTTTCTTTATTAATATAGTAGACGTGTTAGCACGCTAAGTCTTATATATACTATAAATACTTCAGCTTTAATAGTAAGAAGTAAACTATATTAAGAGGCTAAAGTATATATAATAAATAAGAAGGTATATAAAGCGTTAGAATCTTTCGTATAAGATAGTAATTCTTAAATTTCTAGTTAAGGTAACTTTTATAGCTATCTAAAATAAGTAGCCTATATAACCCTATCTAATATATCTTTATATACTTATTAAAGTACTTTAGCTACTTAAGACTAAGTATATTATTTATCCAGCGGTTTTTAGAGACTAAAATTTTCTAATTATATAGTATACCTACTTCTTTATATTATATAAAGATATAGACGTATTCTTTATAGATAATAAATAGTAGGGTTGTATATATAGTAGCGTAGATACTTTAGATAACTGTAATCTACTTACAATCGTCTAGCTATATAAGAGTAAGCTTTATACGATATTCTAAACCTATAATAACCTTTATAGTACTAATAATATCTATCTAAAAGCCTATCTTATTAAAATTGTAGATATTATTATTATATATACTATATTTCGCAATTATATCTTATATAAGCTTAAACTATATATTAATAACCTCTAGATTATCTTATTTTATTCTTTAGCAATCCTTTATTTAATTAAAGGCTATTTTAAGCTTATTTATACGCACTATAAATCGTTTAAACTAATTCTTTTCTATAGATATTCTACTATATACGCCTAATAGTTTATCTGCTATATCTACTATCTTATATAGCCAGGGCGTAAATCCTCGTAAATTAAGGTTAAGAATATATTATACAATTGTTTATTTTTCGGTTACTATAAGCTTCTAGTAATTTGGTTGTATATAAGGGCGAAATACAATTCTATAAAATCGAGTAGAGAGTTGTTAATATTATATATTAAAAGCTATAGCAGCATATTATACGCTCTTAAACTAGCCTAATTTGTATACTTATAAGGTAAGCTCAATTCTACCTCCTTATTAAATTAATAGAAGGTTGCGTTGTAGATTTATTATAGTTCGTATATAGTGTTTATAATGCTAAGAAAAAGTAGCCGCTTCGATAGTTTAGCCGCTTTAATAGTAGAATATATTACTATATTTTATAATTATATCTTATACGAGTTTAAACTATATATTAATAACCTCTAAATTCTCTTATTTTATTTTTTAGCAATCTTTTACTCGATTAAAAGCTATTTTAAACTTATTTATACGCGCTATAAATCGTTTAAACTAATTCTTTTCTATAAATATTCTACTATATATATCTAATAGTTTATCTACTATATCTACTATCTTATATAGCCGGGGCGTAAATCCTTATAAATTAAGGTTAAGAATATATTATACGATTATTTATTCTTTAGTTACTATAAGTTTCTAGTAATTTAGTTATATATAAGAACGAAACGCGATTCTATAAAGTTGAGTAGAGAGTTGTTAATATTATATATTTAAAGCTATAGTAGCGTATTATACGCTCTTAAATTAGCCTAATTTATACGCCTATAAGGTAAGCTTAATTCTACCTTCTTATTAAATTAATAGAAGGTTATATTATAGATTTATTATAGTTCGTACGTAGTATTTATAATACTAAGAAAAAGTAGCCGCTTCGATAGTTTAGCCGTTTTAATAGTAGAATATATTAGTATATTTATAAATAGTTTTAACTATATTATTTTATAACTAATAAATACTATTTAATTAAAAATATATATTATATTTATAGTATTTAAATATATTATAAAAATATATCGCTAAAATTATAAAAAAAGTTAATAAGGTAGTATACTTACTTATCTAGTACGCTTATTTATTATTTACGGTATATAATATAGTTAATACTTTTATTATAGTATAATATAATTAAATTATTATAGGCTATATTCTAATATATCTAGAAAAAGTCTAGATTAACTACTCTATAATAGTATAGTATTTATAAGTATTAACTATTTAAGTATAATTAATATTAGTATAATATATATAGTTATATACTTACTTTAATAATAAAAAGTAACTTATATTAAATAGCTGTAAAAGGTATAATAAGTATAATAGTATATATAAAGTATAGATTTTATTCTTTTTATAAATATCTTATAGTTTAAGTAATTTATAGCTTTTAAAATTATTAAAAATAAATAGCTACTATATATATAATAAAATATTTTAACTACTTAACTTTAAATTTATTTATTATCTATCTATTATTATTTAGGGTGTTAGAAAGTATATTATACGCCTTAGCAGCAGCTCGCTAGCTTTTAAAAGCACATATACTATAATCGTTGATAGCGGCTGCAATAGCCTGTTCTTTAGTATCCATATTGAGGCGCTTATGTTGGTAGATATGAGAGTATTCTGATCGAGGTGCGTCAGTGTTAGGGTGCGCGGAAACCTATAGTCTCGCTTAGTGTGCATCTGGGGATTGCGCAAGCCAACGACCCGGCTACCCTTTTCTCAAAGAGAAGAACAGCCGATGGTGGACAGCACGTAGATTAAAAATCTGACAAGGGGGGAGGTGCTAGGGTAGCCTGGTCCATTATTGAGGATGGCTCGATCCTAACGCCAATTTCCGTGACCAAGATTCGTGCATGTAGTGTGACATTGGCCGGCAAAGCCGAACTTTACCTCTTGTCTATCGTGAATGTCTTCCCGTGTTTGATCACCTTGTGGCATGCCTATGCTATTCGAATATTTTCTTCCACGAGCTAAACATGAATTTTGCATTCGTTCCAGCAAAGACGATGGATTTTGACACGACCACACTCGCCCTTGGCGGTATTGTCGCTTTGATTCTCTTTGTCGTTCCAAATCTGTACTCTACCTTTCGTACTAGTCGGCGGTATCGTGCCTTGGGCGCAAACCCTCCGGCGGTAGTTTCGTCGGACCTGTTTGGTATAATCCGCTTTCGGGCTCTTAACACATAAGGACTGATTGTGACTAGGCCTGAAACTCTTCATTGGCATGTTAAGAGCAGTAAAAAGCCACAAATTCCACCTTTGGAATCAACATCTCCTAGAGAAGCATAATCACACCATGGAACTCCAGATGTTTGGCGAGAAACTTGTCATGACCGATGATCCCGAGAACATTCAGGCGATTCAGGAAACACAGTTCTCCGAGCTTGCTAAGTCGGAGGAGCAGCGTATAATATTTCACAACATCTTTGGCGATGCCATTTTTGGGATGAACGGAGAGGAGTGGAAAGCTGAAGCAGCATTGTACCGAGTGCATTTGAGCCACGTTCGAGATTCGGCCCTGACCGTAACCGAGAGACATATCACTAACTCTTTTGCTCTCCTCGATAGGGAAGGTAATGACGCTGCAGATATCGTCGATCGCTTACAGTTGGACGTGGTGACAGAGGTGTTCCTTGGCGAGTCAACGAACTCTTTGACCTCAAACCAGCAGCAGTTTCGCACGGCAATGGAAACGTTGCAGAAGATTGCATGTCTGCGACAGCTTCTGGGAAGAGTCGGCGTCTGGCTTGATGACAAATATCTCGCACCGCAGGCCGTTCGATATCTTCAAAACTACCAAAATACCATGGCGGACAAAGCCTTCTTGAGGACCGGTGACAGTACAGCCTCGTCGACCTGTCTTATCGATGACCTTATCCGCCAGGGAAAGAGTCGCAAAGACATTAGGAATGCAGTGACCAGTACTTTGAGTGCTGGTAAGGATCCTTGTGCCACCGCTCTAGCCTTTGCGATTTATGAAATCGCAAAAAGACCACATGTGTTCACGAAGATGAAGGCTGAGGTGGAAGAACAGTGAGCCAAGGATGCTCCAATTACTTCGAATTATATGTAACTCCCAAACAGCATTGTTTCAAACACACTGCCAACATTGGCTGATTTGCGGAAATTAAAGTATATAAAGATGGTCATCAAGGAAACTCTTCGAAATCACCACCCCCGTGAGTATTTTTACACCATCTTTCGTAGAATTCGCGCTAATCAAGGCCTTTCGGGATTAGTGGGATACAATCCTCGAGTGCCGGTCAAAGATATCACACTGCCGCGAGGGGGTGGGCCCGACGGCCGATCCTCAGTGGCTGTTTTGAAAGGCACCCAGATCAGCGAGTCCTTCCCTTTCCTAAGACCATAAAAATCCGTCACTGACTAGAAGTCTTAGTTTACAGCTTGTTATCACTACAAAATCGTGAGGACATTGGCGCCGATGACGCCAGCAACTGGCGTCCCGAGAGATGGGGTAAGTGCCGCATATCGGACTCAAAGAAGCAGGAGATAGAACTAACGAATTTCCGCTAGAAACTTGGAAGCCTAGAAGCAAGTGGGAGTTCGTACCCTTCAATCACGGGCCGCGGATTTGCCTTGGCCAACAGTTCGCCAATGTTCAGATGGAATACTTCCTCACAAGGCTCTGCCAAGAGTACGAAAGCATCTCACTCATGAGCGAGTCACGACCACAGGAGGGATTGATGAGGCTGGAGCTCAATACCAAATTGGCCTTCCCCGTCTATGCAAGGTGTATAAGGAAAGACAGCAAATGAACGCAAGCCTTAGTCCTCTGCCAGCAAATCGCACGCTTTGAGAAGCTTTTCCGATGTCTCCTTCACCTGTGTTTTCTGGTCAGAGATACACAATCCATTAGACAGTAGTCAACGTACAATGCCCTTCTCAAAGAGTCCGAAGTGATGCGTGGGAATTTCCCAGACAGCCACCATGAAGTTCTGATGAGGGAAGAAATCCCAGCCATTTTTAGCTTTGCGGAACTGGTCGAACATGGCAACCGCTCCTATCTCTGAATTGGTGATTGGGATGTACTCGGTCGCATGTATGAAAACAGCCGGTGGGGGTTCCTCAGCCTCGATACCGTCCAACTGGTCTTTTTCTTCTTTCCAGTTTCGTGACACCCAATCGAGACAGTCCTCCTTGGTCCATTTCATACAGCGCACCATCTCCTCCCTCATATCTGGAGGGCAGGACCCGAGGACAAGATCAACCGGCAAGTTTGCATGCATGGTTTCCGGGGGACCCCAGTATGGGTACAGGGTGTCGACCATTACAATGCCAGTCACGCGCAACCGAGATCGTTTGTCCTTGGCAAGTACCCGGCCAATGTCAATCCCGAGCTGCCCTCCGAGGGACCAACCTTGTTTATGTCAGCTTCGATGTCAACCTGAGATTTCGACTAAAGTAGACGCACCTCCAACCAAGATATCACCCCTGTGCTTCGTGGTCTTAATCAATTCGATATATTTCCGAACAAAAAGCATTGTACCGCCCTTCCATTTCTCGGTATTTCGGAACCATGGATTGTAGATGATGTAGACAGGCCTGCCGAGAGGCTCGAGCTTGAAGTAATTGAAGACAGCCCCGCTTGAGTCGTGAATCAGGAATAAAGGCGTACGGGTAGCATCACCTTGCTGTAACAACATAGGATTCCCGTGGAGTTCCATGTCCTATACTGGGAGATTGCGAGCATGTGAAGGCCGCCATCAAGGGGTGTAGCTGGAGTGTAAGTATCCTTCATCTAGAACTCGATATGCAACCTCATCTTGGCAAAATGGCCTATCATTGTGACACTCGGGTCGTTCACCAAAGTCGGGGCAAATTTGGTCTCTATTCGGGAAAAGATTACGCTATTGATTTTCTCGCCTGGACGTAACCGAAGTCCGCTTGTACAACTATTAATTACCTTTCTGCTCTCCACAAGTGCGGCGCGGTCAAGTTGTGGTATGGTTTTGGTCTGCACGCTTAATCCGCTGAGAGTATGTGGCATATTTAATATATGCAGGAGGTGCTTCGGTCACAGAAGATGGCCGGACTTCATCGTACCAGCCTGACGCCTTCATGCGGGACGATGCGCGCCAAGTAGGGAAGCATTGCGGACCGTTGGGCCACTACATGTAGTCAGCAAGTATTCAATGGTTGTAGGAAAAGTTTTATCCAGCACATCCCTAATCCTAGCATTATTTTGAGAGCAGGGATCCGTCTTACATACATTCTCTGTCTTGTGGGAGCCCAGCTGTCCATGCTGCGGTTCGAGACAACCTTTCATTTCCCCCGTTGTGTTGCAAATCGGGCGGAGTTCGACCAGATGCATCGACGCCACCCGCAATCTTCATTCTCAAAAATACGATATGAATAAAGTCCCGCTAGCACGCTCCATTGACCGTGACCAAGGGCATTTCACTTACCCCATCATGAAGATCCCCACTGCTGAACAGCTCATGTCGTTGCCACCTGAGTACCTTGCCCAGGATAGCAGTCGGGTGCTCTTCAAGGTCACAACCGCCGTTACGGTTGTAACTACTCTCGTGTACATATTGTTTCTCATTTCCCGAGTGTTTTGCGTCGAGCGCAACAACTTGGAGATCTGGGTATTTCCAGTGTTGTCCTACATCTTCTGTGTGGGACTCTGGGCTCTCAGCTATTGTAAGTTGTCCCATTATTACACTATCTCCGGCCTTGAAGACGGCGGTTGTCCAGGACATTCTTACTCACCTCAATCTTATAGTGCTCGTCGCTGAAGGAGGTGCTGGCCGTCACGTTGCTTACTGGCTTCTCACCGACCCGACTGTCATAACGACATATCTCAAGATACAAACGGCGGCCGAATTCGTTTACGTGGCAGCATGCCTGTTCCCAAAGCTCTCGATCTTAGCTTTGTATCTTAGGATCTTTACCGAACGCACTGTGCGAATCGTCACATGGATTGTTATCGGGGTGTGCATAGCTCACGCTGTTGCCAATATTCTTGCATCGTTTACCATATGTCAACCTTTCGAATTCAAGTGGAACAAGACTATAGATGGCCATTGCGTTAATGTTATGGCGAGTTATCGCTATGTTAGCCTGCCACATATCATCACCGACATGGCCATCTTTGTTCTACCATGGTCGAGTCTGTATCATCTGATGATCAGCAAGAGAAAGAAGGTGGGAATATTTCTCACGTTCATCATGGGAAGCTTGTAAGTTCTCATTTCATAAAGGAGTAAGGGCTTTACTGGTTGCATGTTCTCTGCGTTCTCGTTACAAAACTGACCAGTGTCCTTTCGGTTGCAGGGGCATTATCACCGCCATCATCCGCTGCGTCAGCTTCTACAAGATTGACCTTGAGTCAGATCCAACGTGGTACGCGCCGACACTGTTCTCGTACACCATCGTTGAACCAAGCGCGTATCTCATGTGCTCTTGTTTTCTGTCCCTTCGACCCATGTTGAGAATCGTCTACACGTGGACGTGCACCAAGATAGACAGTCATTACGGCTCTAGCACGAATAGAAGTGGACAGTCCGAGATAACTCTCAGACACCTCAAGGGCAGCCATAGGACATCGATCTCGGCAATGAAAACCTTGTCAAGGGGTGATGACGATGACGATAAGTCCAACTTCATTCGTCTTGACGAGGCCGTTGATGTAGATGTTTCGCCACCTTATGGCGGAGGAAGAGTCTAGCTGGAACGAAGCAATTGTGACTTGTATGATCGCGAGAATATGATCCATGGGAATACGAATGTGATCATGAGAGGAAAGGAGCTGTTGCATCTAGCTACATGTTCTCGTATCAAATACCAATGAGGAAAGCTCCTTGCCGTTCAGTCGCTCAAGTAATCCTAGGTATTACCACAGAACAGAAGTCATTGTATGGGCAATCCCAGAGAGCATAAGCGGGTTCGTTTGTTCGCTGCTATCATATATTAATACCATGAGAAACCAACAATTGTGCTTGTACCATCAGGCTAGGACCTCAAACATGCGAGGGCGCCATTGAATTCTTGCAATACCGGCATTCAACTTTCCATGATTCTCTTGACAATGTCCCAGTACCGATTCTCGTCCTTCCGTAGATGTGCGACATGTGCCGAACCCTCATACTTCTCTAACGCAACGGAGAAACCTTTAGTCTTAGCCTCAGTCGCATGTGTCTCGACATCTTTATAGTCAGTCAATGCATCGGCGGGGCTGTAGATATACACCCGTCGCACTTCGGCAGTATTGGCCACGTCATCATTGTGCGACTTGTACCAGTTGCCCAAGGAATTAGGTAATAGGCCCAGGGCCATCGACGCAGTCCAGAAAACGGCGAAAGCATAAAGGAAAGGCGCAGCGATCAGCTGCTGGAAGAATGGGAGACCGACACTAACGAAGGCCACGGCACGAGAGATGCGGAAGAGGCCTGGGCACGAATCAAAGATTGTGACGTGTGGAGGAAGGCGCTTGTCATCGTTGGGGCCGGCCGTGGCAGCAAATTGCTCGTATAAGTTCGCGATGCTGGAGGAGCCGCCGTTGGAGAATATATGAATGAGAAGAGGTGGTGGAGACGACAACACCGGTGTCTGGAACGCGGTGCGAATGACGGAAGCAGCGACTTTCATGGCAGGACCGATCTGCGACGGGCGAACGATGCAGTCCATAGTGCTCCCAAGAAGCAGTATCTGAGCAGCAGGATACAGGGACCGATACTTGGCTATATACTTGGCAATGTGAACATCTTTGGCGTCGGTCCAACTGGAGATGATGATGAGTCGCGGTTGGTGGTCTGCACTTGTGCTTGCAGCCTCAGATGGCTGGTAGAAGAAGACGAGCGGGCCAAGCTTCTCCATAAAGGAGAGAGGCTTGGTCGAAGTTGCTGGTGCTGGTGAGGTGGATGACATGGTGCTGTGAAGATAGATAGGTGGTGGAAATAAAGTTTGATGCTTGGCTTGATGTGTTGATGGCGAACACCAAAGCTGGTAAAGGAGAAGCTAGATTTGGCGGGAGCGCTGCGGACTGAAGAGATTCGAGTAAGTCTCATGGTGCTGCGAAAACTGACTAGATTTTGGGGATATCAATGAAAAGATAAGGGGAGGGGCGGCTAGCATCTCCCTGTTTGTTGTGGATGGCGGGCACAGGGGATCGGTGAACGCCATCGCCTTGGCGCTGCTGCCTTCCATACACTGCAGCCCTTGTATCACCTGCATGCATGTGCCGACCCCGCTTGATGAATTAATTCATTCCCAATATTACACTGTTGTAAGATATCCGCCGCGGCGGGTCTGCACGACACTTTGCCTATCCGTCGCTAATACCCGCTCTTTCTATATCCAGAGATTTCCAGATTCCCATTGTAAAGCCCGCCATACTTGCGGCGTCGACTGAACAACCCTACGAATCTCCTCAATTATGACTGAAGAGAACCTTGGCAAAGCTGCAATATCTCGAGATACCGAGGAAGGGAGAGTGGAAACCAATTCACCGAAGACGGAAGCACTCGCTGGCGACCTCGACTGGGATAGACCTGATGACCCTGACAACCCTCGCAATTGGCCTTCATGGCAGAGAATTCTTCACAGTGCCATACCTGCTGTTTGGTCGTTTGGACTGTACGTAACGGCGCCGCAGCCGTTTTGGGCTTACTGACCTTATCTCCTAGATGTGTTGGTATCTCGAGTCTCGTTGCGGCCATACCCATTCTTCAGCGTCAGTTTGGCCTGAGCAGAAATGTTGCCCTTTTGCCCGTCACACTATACACTCTTGGGTTCAGTATCGGGCCCTGCATTGCATCACCCCTCTCTGAACTATACGGCCGTCGCTGGATCTATTGGACCAACCTTCCTCTACTTATCATCTTCAACGCCATAGCTGCAGCCTCGAACAATTTCGTCGTCCTCGCCGTTTTCAGGTTCTTGGCTGGCATAGGTGGCTCTGGCGTCTTAGCTGTCGCCGCTGGCTCCTTGTCTGACATATGGGACACGAGAGATGCGGGGCGGGTGGGTGTGCCTTACATCCTAGCACCATTCCTCGGCCCGTCGTTGGGCCCCTTGATCGGGGCCTACGTCCTTGATCAGTACGAAAATGACTGGAAGTGGTCCATCTGGGTTGTTCTCTGTATCCTGGCACCTGTCGCTCTAACGCTTCCCTTCATGAAAGAGACGTCCACGAACCGGATCCTGTATATGAGACACAGGAAACGCAGACATGGTTCGGTCGACATGACGGCCACGTCCCGAATCAAAATCATCCAAAGAGGGTTGCTGAGACCGCTACACATGGCTGTTTTCGAGGTAAGGCGGCCTGATCCTGTCTTTTCATGATGAGGTACAGATCCTTGTTTACCTGACACATTCAGCCGCTATCATTCCTCCTTGGTCTCTACACCGCCTACAGTTTTGCCATGATCTTCTCATTTTTCGGTTCCTATGCATACATCTACTCGACCATCTATCACTTCAATTCCAAGCAGATTGGCCTGTGTTATATTCCTGTCGTCGTTGGTAAGACATTGCCGTTTGCACGAGAACTACATATCTTGGTTTTTGGCTCACATCTCTCAGGCTTCCTCCTAGCAGTGGCCACGTTTGGCGTCTTCGATGCGGTGAAATACCAGAAGGTGGTACGAACCAAAGGCAAAGTTGTACCGGAAGATCGACTCTACGCAGCTATATTCGGTTCTGGTCTGGTTCCCATCGGACTATTTGTAAGCCAGACATCATAATGAAAACTCATAAATGTGGCCGAAAGCTGATCTACTAACCGCATAGTGGTACGCGTGGGCGCCGCACGCAGGCGTTCACTGGATAGTCCCGGCGCTAGCTGGTCTCCCAGTTGGCTGGGGAACGCTGACGGCATTTCTCACGACCATAACGTACCTCGTAGACGTCTACGGTAGCGCGAACTCGGCATCTGCTGTGGCAGCCAATGGACTGCTGCGATTTCTCCTGGGAGCCGCCTTCCCACAGTTCATCATACAACTATATCAGTCACGAATTGGAATCTACTGGGCTGGAAGCATCTTCGCCTTTCTCAGCCTTGCTCTGGTTCCTGTTCCATGGTTCTTCTTCTACAGAGGTCGATATTTGAGGCAAAGAAGCCATTATCCAACGAATACTGACTAATCTCTGTTTGTCCTCAGTCCTTCTGAGCAAGACAGAAATTCCCTCGCCAGTGGTCACTTTAGCCTCTGTCGCTCAGCTTGTACGGAACAGGTTGCTAGAGATATACAGGTAAATAGGAGACCAAAAGACTCTGACATGGTAGAAGAATGTGAGCAGCATAGCATTAAATAGTACTCTACGTTCAGAAAGAGTCGCCAAACTAGTTCTAGATAAAATTACCGAGTTTTGCAGTTCCTATACATCTCACTGTATTCCCTCATTGCGATTCGTCACTATGTTTCCTTATTACGGTACCTCGCTATTTTCCCTTTTGAAACCCTGAATCGACTTTCACTAGCGTCTAGATCGGTGCGAATCGAAATTGTACGTGTATCAGAATAACAACCATACTACTGACATGCTCGACCTTTCACAAAATGTACACAGGCGAACCCAAAGATATTCGGCCCCGGATGTGATCATTGCACACTAGGCAGACGGCAATATCGCTAAACCGTGAGCAAAAGATCCGCAACTACAGCCGCCGACACTGACACTAAGCCCCGTATTGTAGGAACAATAGACTCAGGTGCTAGACTGCAGCGAATCGGCCCCTCGCAATGTAGCCACAAGCGGCGCCTTACAAATGCACACTAGCGATATTTCAGATGGGGGCGATGAACAGCGCGGGAAACGTCAATGTGATGGCCGTTGTGGCCTAACGTACCGGGTAAGGTCGACAACCCTTGCAGCGTAACGTCAAGCTGAGGTTCTGCCACCCACAAACATCTAGAAAAGTCCGAGACATGCATTCAGTACAGTACTGATATTAATCCCGCGCGCGCCAATGCGGCGTACACTTCAGCCTGAGAGAGTGCAATTCAGCATGTGCTCTGCCTAGAACAGAAAAGCGATGCTACTAGCCCCCGTAGCTGTGCCACCTCAACAATCCAGCGATCAAAGCAGGTGTCGTAACTGAACCAACTCCCAGTCGAAGCGCAGGCACACTGGTGGCAGTCTGTGATAGGGATAAGATCTCCGAGACCTAACGTACACTTCGGGCACAGCGCCCTGCGGTCCGCGCCTGGGTTCTATGCTGCAATCCTTCCAACACATGTATGCATAGCACAAACATGTAGGCGCCGGCAACATACAGCCAATCAATAGCAGAATAAATATCGAACGTCTGCCCCGCGTATTGCACAAAAGATACCGCCTGCCAGACTTACTGTCGGGCGGGCTTGGTTGCCCTGCGTAGGTAATCATGCTCCGAATACAGGCGCTAGTGACTAGTTAGGTCTAGCGCCCACTGTTTGTATTTGGCAGGGTTGTCAACGATATAACGATAGAAACGATACGATTATCGGTTTTTTATCGGTATTTTATCTTATTGATCGTATATTATCGTTTATCGTATCCTTTACCGCAGACGGTTAGGCTTGCTACCTATAAACTCTCTCAATAGTTTGCATCTATATAAATACTATAATAGCCTCTAATTGGCTAGGTGCAGGATAGGGTAATAACTAATAGTAGTTACGTGCTACGGGGATTATTCTTATAGGTTTATAATAGAAGTGCGTAAGTAGAGTATATAAAGGATATTTAAGTTAACTATAAAAAGCTATAAAAGTTAAAGTTATAAGGTTATTAAATATAATTTAGTTCTTCTAATATTTTTCCTACTTAGTTACTTAATTAACTAAATAATTAAGTATATTATATATTTTATATTAATCTTATTTTACCAACTATATAAAGTTCTAAATCTTAATAAAATCTAGTATAAAGGTTCTATTAGAGATATCTATAATACTATCTTCCCTCTCTAAACTTTTAGTTTAAGAGTTATTCTATTTTAATCTAGTATATAGTAGGGTTAATATATAGTTTCTATTATTATTATATATATCTTTAATACTTTCTCTTTATTATTTTACCCTAGATAAATACTATTATACTAATTATATAGATTATTTAAGTAATACTTTTATACCTTATTTTTAATATTCTTATAAAAGACTAATTTATAAAGTAAATAAATAGAAAATATCTAAATAATTATATTATTTAAAATATTTTTATACTATTATATATTTATTATATAATACTAATTATAATATTTAAATTATATATATATTATAAACTTATATTATAAACTTACTTCTAACTCTTTCTAATAGTAAAATAGAATATTAAAGTTGTAAAATTAGAGGAAGAGATTTATCTAGCTTAAGAAGAATTAGAATAATTTTTTAATAAGATAGTAGTAGTTTATATAAAAATCTAGTATCTTTATAAAATTTATAAATAAGTAAAATATAGATAGATAGAGGGTTATAAATATATATTATAGTAATACTATAATACCCGAACTAGCTGCTAGTAATAGTTGCTAGCTATTAGCTAGAATATAACCGACTTATTATAACTATAATAGAGAAAGGTTTTACTAACCCTACTAGCTTATATAGTAGTATAGATCTAGCTTTTATAAAAACCTATATAATATAGATATTTCTATTCTTTATATAATATTTTAATATTTATATATAGTATATAGTAATAGAGTTAACTATCTAAAGTATAATTAACTAAATATATATAAATATCTATAATATTATATTATATTATCTACTATTATATATTATAAATAAGAACGCGCTTATTAATATACTTGAAGAGATTTAAGGTAAATTAGATTCTTTATAGTAGAAGAATAAAATATTAGTAGAGGTTTTAGTTACCTAGAAGAACTATTATAAGTTAAACTTTAAAGCGATCTAAAGGGAATTTAGTAGCTATTAAATAGCTATTATTCTACTAGCTACTAGTATATTAATAGTAATAGAACTATTACCTACCTTTAGCTTAATTTAGTTAATAACCTTAGCTTTTAAATAGATATCTATATTAACTTCTAATCTATCTAAAATAATATATAATCTATATTTCTATTTTAACTACTTATCTAACTCTTTAATATTTTCTAGTAAATATTTAGAGCTTTTATATTTTATTAGAAAGTTCTATTATAAATTAGAAAGAAATATTAACTAATATCTAACTAAATATATCTACTTTCTATATATTTACTTCTATCTAGAATAAGATCTAGTAATATTAGTTAACCTATTAATAGATAAGAATATTAATTCTATAAATAGCTTAGTTACCTTCTTAGAATTTACCTATAGTAACTAGAATAAGAAGACTATAGTATAAAATAAGCTAAAGATTTTAAAGTAAAGTTAAAATAGGTTTCCTACTTACTTTACTAAATTCCGATACCTAATTATAGATACTAAACTAAACTAAATAAGACTAGATAAATTATATATCTCTAATATTCTCTCTTTAATAAGTTCTACTATACTATAATATATATTATAATACTTAGTACCCTAAATAATTATACTAATCTAATTTCCCTATATAATACTAACCTATATTATCTATCTAGTAACTATTATAAATAACTAAAGTATTATACTACTTATTAGAAGAACCTAAATATTATAGAACTTAATACTTTTAGTTATATACTTATAAGCTCTAAAAAATAAGAGAAATACTACTATAAAGAATACTATTATAAGTATAATATATTCTACTATTAAAGTAGCTAAACTATTAAAGTAGCTACTTTTTCTTAACGTTATAAATACTATATATAAACTATAATAAATCTATAATATAATCTTCTATTAATTAAATAAGAAAGTAAAATTAAACTTATCTTATAGGTATATAAATTAGGCTAATTTAAAAGTATATAATATACTACTATAGTTTTTAATATATAATATTAATAACTCTCTATTTAACTTTAATATTGTTTATAAACGAGCTGTTAGTATAAGTAAGCTATTATCTTACTAAACTTTTAACAGCCTATCTAAATTAACGTATAATAGCTTAATATAGTAATATATAATTAACCTATAAAGAATTATAAATTATTCTTATAATTTTAGCTATTAATCGAGGTTAAGTTTTAACCGAGAATAGTACTATAATAACTTTTTACTACTTTTAAAGTACTCTCTACTTTTAATATACTAGAATAGCTACGCGATATAATTATAAGTCGAATTTAAAGAAGCTTATAAAGATTAAAGAGAAGGTATTTATTAGTTATATCTTTAATTAGGATTTACAAGGATTTCCACCTATAATTAATAACGTATAAGCTATAGTAAATAGACTATTAGTTAAGTATAGTACTAAGATCTTAGCCTTAGTACGCGATTATATTAACTATATTAATAAGACTACCTTTCTTCCAGCTTTTAAAACAGCCTATAATCGATTAATTATAGAAGCTAATATCTATATAAGCTTTTAAGGCGGTACTATTAAAGCTTAATATTAAACTATATACGCCGATACTACCTATACTAAAAACTACCTCTTAAAAGACTAAAGTACCTAGTAATATACGTAAACTAGAAGCTTAATTAATAATAATATATAGTAGGATTTAATAATATTAAGACTTATTACTTATATTAATTATTGTAGCCTTTAATTAGCTTTAAAAAAGCGCTATAATAATAACACATTTAATTATACTAATAGCTAATTAAATTAAAAGCTTTAAGTAAGTAAATAAGGTAGTAATAAAGTAAAAATAATAGAAAAGAAAGCGATTATAATATATTTTATAAGCGAGTCGCCTACCTAAGCGAGTTGCCTACCTTATTAGCTATCTCTATATTTAGAGGCGTATATTATAATAACGCCTGTAGGTATTATTATAATAATTTAATAGGGGATAGATATACTATTTATCTACTATTATATAAGTTCTAGTATTATATCTAGGCTCGCTGTAGTAGCTGTAGTACTTCTAGTATAATATGTCTGCTTTTCTACGCTTCCTACCTACACGTACTTTATCCTCTAGCTACTTATCTACCTCCTTTTAAGCAGCTATCTCAGCAGCTTTAGCCTTAGTAAGGCTACCTTACTTCTATAGAACCTTTTTTAATCGCTTTTTATACTATAATAGAGCCTTATTTACTTCTTAAAGCTGACTAACCTAATGCTGAAATAGTATATATAAATAAGCTATTTACGCAGTACCTTTAGCAAGTAAATTAAGAGAATTATTAATTGTAGTAGGTAAGCTATTCTAATACCTAGTAATATAGTCTTAAATTAGTATTATTTAAGACCCTAGTTCGACAGCGTTAGTTGGTATTTTTAACTCCTAGAAGTAACTAGCTACTAATAGTAGTAATAGAGTACAAAACTTAATATTAAGCTTTAATAATACTATATTAGAATTATATAGTACTAGACTAGTACTTCGAAAGCTTATATATATATTAGCCTTAGTAATAGAGCGCTGATATGCTATATAAAAGGTTGGTAGAAAGTTAAGCTTTATAATATAGTAGATACTAGCTTATATAAGCTTATTAATCTTGCGCCTATATGCTTTCTTTAATAGCAAGAAGTAGCCTATATCTAGAGGCTATAGTAGATGCGATAAATATGCCGGTATATATAATAGAATAATATTCTTCTCTTTATAGAGCAGTTAAAACTTAGTAGACCTATAGCTCTTATAGCTATTAATAATTAGCAGACGATAAGTATCTACTATATACTATCTTATATACTAATTAAAACGCTTTAGCTATTTAATTGCGAGCTTATTATTTATCTATCTACTATTACTCAGCGCGATTACTCCTCTAGATAGTATATTATCGCTCTAATACTATATAGAGAGGTGCTGTTTACTAGTAAAGATAATAAATAGTAGGATAGTATTACCGCGAGCGCTAATAGCTTAAATAACTATTATCTACTTATAATTGTCTAGCTATAGTAATTTTAGTCGACTAGCTAATAGCTTAGTACTAGTAACTACTTTACTAGTAGATGCGATACCTATTTAAAAGCCTATCTCGTCGAAATTATAAATATTATTATTAGTAATACTATACTTTACTTTAGTATTACGTACTAGGTTAAACTAGCTACTAATAACTTTAGGATCCTTATAGAAAGCTCTTTAATAGTTATATTTTCGATAGAAGTATATTTTAAGCTTAGGAATACGATTAATAAAGTTTATTAGCTAGTTTTTACTAACCTAGTCTATAGAGCGAGCTCTAAGTAAATAGTTAGCTATATCTCGTATATTATCGATTATAGGAGGGTATCTACGAGATAATAGGTCTAGTATATGCTGTATTATAGTTAATTCTTCTAGCTTCGTAAACTTCTTTAAATTAGGCTTATAATTACGTTGTAAAGGTTTACCGGCGTATTAGTCTCTAAGCGTTGTTTGGGGGATACTATAGGTAGCTATAGTACTTTATACGCTCTAAATTTAATCTTAATTAATAGTTAAGATAGCTAGTAATACCTAACCTTCTTAATAGATTAATTAAAGTTAAGGTAGTTGCTGTATTACATTATAAGTAGGTAGAGTATAACTTCTTAGCAAAAGTAGGCGATTTACTTAGGTAGGCGACTCGCTTATAAAATACGTTAAAAGTAGAAGATTCTAATAAAAGTTGTAGGTAAGAATATAATTAATTAAAATAATATTAAGGGGTAGATTAATAAGAAAATTTATAATTAGAGTACTTAGCTATAAGAAAGTAGCTAGCCTTAATAGAGCTATATATAATAATGCGAAGAAATTATTCTATAAAAAGCTTTATATATAATCTTATCCTAAAGCTTTTTACTTATCTTATCTTACCCCTAGCTCCGCCTCTTTTCCTATCCGTATATAGTTGTATACTCTCTTATAAGTAGCTTAGTAGTTCTTCTATATTCTTTTATATAAGGCCTATAGGTATAAATAGAATTTCTAGGTTCCTAAACCCCTATATACTCCTATATACCTCTAAGTAGATTCGTACTATATTTAGACCTATTATCTTACCTATACTATTATACTATAGGTACTATAAATAGTCTAACTATAATATTTAAACGTGCTAAATTAATAGTATAGGTATTAAATAATCTAATAGACTATTACTTTCTATAGTATATATATATATAGTTAATAATTATTACAATTAAGTTGTTTAAATTTTAGTAAGGTAATAGCTTACTTATACTAATAGCTCGCTTGTAAACTATATTATAGAATTATATTTTACTCTTATATATAACTAAATTACTAATAGTTTATAGTAACTAAAGAATAAATAATTATATAATATATTTTTAACCTTAATTTATAAAGATTTACGCTCCGGCTATATAAGATAGTAAATATAGTAGATAAACTATTAGACGTATATAGTAGAATATTTATAGGAAAGAATTAGCTTAAACAATTTATAGTATATATAAATAAGATTAAAATAACCTTTAATTAAATAAAGGATTATTAAAGAATAAAATAAGAGAATCTAGAGGTTATTAATATATAGCTTAAGCTTATATAAGATATAATTATAAAATATAGTAATATATTCTACTATTAAAGCGGCTAAACTATCGAAGCGGCTACTTTTTCTTAGTATAATAAATACTATATACGAAAAGTTAATTTACTTAATATTAATTAGAGATTTTATATATAATATACTTTTATCTAATTTAGAATTTTCCCTACTATCCTTTTAACACGTATAAGTATTATATCTAGTCTTACTATAGTTACTATAGTAGTATTAAACTAGTTAAGCTCTTTCTTAAATATTAGTACTATAAGTCTTCTTAAAAGGCTAAGAGTTTATAGATACTTTATATTATAAATATAGAATACTAAGAGGTACTACTTCTATAGCTAGGGTTTAATCTAATATTAGCTACTATATAGGTCGACTTAGACGAGAATTAATAAGATAATAATAGGTAGAAGTATATTAAGGACTAATTATTAGATAGTAAGTAATAGGACTGCGGGAGCTAGGGAGATAATTAGCTAGATAATAAGGTATAGTATAACCTATATATATAATAATAGTAGAAGTATTAGGTATAGTAGAATAAACTTAACGGACCTAATAGACCTAATAAGCTAGGCTTAGCGGTTTTAGACCTAACTATATAAGATGGAGAATCTTCTTAGTAGATTAAATCCTATATAGTTATTCTCGTAGATTTATCTTATTATTATATTAGACTTCTAAGAATATATTTATTATATTTGAAGAACTAGGCAATTCTACTATTCTCTCTTTATTAAAGCTACTACCTCTAACTAATCTAATATAAATAAGGCTCTAATATATATATAACTGTAACAGCAGTCGTTATATATATTAATAGTATATAGGTTAGTAATATAATAACTATCTAATATTAAGAGAATAAGAACTATCTAAAGATATCTACTATATTATAAAGTTAAGTTATAATAACCTAAAGGTTATAAGCCCTAGAAAAAGCTATAGTATAAAAAATATAAAAATAGGAGACCTATATTATATAGATATAATATAAGCTAGCTGCAGCTAGAACTGACCTAGCTAAAGTTAAATAGTAAGTATAAGCTAAAATAGCTTTACTAAAGAAGTTTAATAGTAAGAAAGAATATATTAACCTTTTTCTTATATTAATAGAGTTATACTTTAGGTTTAATAGTATAACGTTTTTCTTAAATAAAGATAAGATCTTAACTATAATAATAAATATAGAAGAGATACTACTAGTATAGACCGAGCTATTTATAGCCGATTAGCTAGAGAATAGAGGTAATATAAAGAAGACTAGAGAATCTATAGACGAACTTTTTAAGAGCTGGGAAGGATTTAAAAATAAGGTTTAAAACGTTTTCGGAGAAGTAGATATAAAATAGAAAGTATAAAAAAAACTACTAAAGCTAATCTAGACTAAAAAAGTAATAGATTATATTATAGAATTTTAAAGATTTAGTACTAGACTAGAATAGAACGATAGTATATTAGTAGGAATCTTCTATAAAGGGCTTAAATATAAGGTTAAAGATAACCTAGCTAGAGAAGAAAAACTAATAGAGCTATTAGAAATAATCGAATTAGCGGTTAGAATTAATAACTATTAATATAAGTAAGAAATAGAGAAATAATCTTAACTGCAAATATTTATACTAATTAAGAAGGAAAATAAGATAGCGCTATAAGATAGTAATTTAATAGTTCTTAGAAAAGTCGAAAAGGATAAGGGAAAGAACTACTAACAATTAAAGATAAGTAATCTTAAGAAAGAAAGGCTTAAAAAGGAAGCGTATCTTCTATATAGATAAAAAGGGTACTATATAAAAGAATGTCTAAATAAGAAGAAGGAAGCCTAAATAATAACTATATAACCTACTAATAGATACTAATAACTAATATAATACTAGATATATTATATAGATAATAGATGTAGAATATACCGTTTAGTAAAAGAAAAAAGTAATTATTAGCTATAGCTAAGAAGAGTAGTAGTAGTTATTAGATATATAGAATACCTGCTAGGTATACTAAAGCTTAATAGTATAGTAATTCTAGAAAGAATAAAGTAAAAGAAATACTAGATCTATAATAAAATATATTAGATAAGACTATATCTCTAGAAATATTAGAACGTATCGTTTAAAAAAGCAACGTTCCGAGACAGCTAGAATATATTAGAAGCTGTAGTTAAGTTAGTAGAGAAAATTATAGATAAGAAAATATTTAAGTATATATAGAAGATATATTAGAGCTACTCTATAAAATAGATAAAAGGTAAAAAAGGAAAATATATACTACCCTATAAGAACAGCTGCGAAAAAGATTAGGCTAGCTGTTACTAGGATAATTACTTAATATATAAGGGTATTAAGATAAAGCTAGAAGTATAGCTAAGAATAGATATATAATTATTACTAAGAATCTTACTATCTTAGAATAAGATAGAAGATTATATAGAAAATAGGTATTATTAGATTTATAAAAGTCTAATTTACCTTAAAATAGAGTATCTATACTAGTTTAGTAAAATCGTCGTAGAAGCTGAGGAGCTAAGAAAAGTAGTTTTAGAGGTAAGAGAGATATAAGGAAACGTTAGAAGACGACTTAATATTATAGCTTATAAGATAATTGGAGTAAATATATCTAGGGAGGAAGAACGTCCTAAGAATAATATATATTTAGAGGAATATAAAGCTTTAAACTAGAAATAATATATAGTTAAATACTAGTACTACTAAAAATGTAACGATGCAAAGAAATTGTTCTATAAAAAGCTTTATATATAACCTTATCCCAAAGCTTTTTGCTTATCTTATCCTACCCCCAGTTCTACCCCTTTTCCCTTCCGTATATAGTTACACACTCCCTTATAATTAGCTTAGTAGTTCTTCTATATCCTTTCGTATAAGGCTTATAGGTGTTAATAGAATTCCTAGGTCCCTAAACCCCTACATACTCTTATATACCTCTAAGTAGATTCGTGCTGTATTTAGACCTATTATCTTACCTACACTATTATATTATATAGAAGAACTTAATACTACTAGTAATAGCCTCTTTAATAATATCGCATTAATTGTTTATTTAAATATATCTAAGTCTAAGATACGCCCGATTTAGTTTAGATTATAATACTTATATACTGTTATATTAAATTATTTAGTTACTTAGACAGGATCTTAAAAACCTTCTATTAACCGAAGCCTTTAGGTTTAGAACTTCCTATCTCCTACGATTAGGATTGCTTTTAGAAAAGCCACGTAGAGTACGCCTAGGTAGAAACTTAGAGACTACTAATAACCTATTAGAATTAGAGGTAACCGCTGATATCTAACTATAATTTACCTTCTAATTCCTATACTAGAACTAATATATGCGTAAGTTGTAGTAAGAGTAAACTTCTATCTACATGTATAGAATAACTGTTACCTCCTATAAGGGGCCCTGCAATAGGCGGACCTCTCTCTATAAGGCCTATAATAAAGAACCTATCTAATTTAAAGAGAAATTAGAGTAAATAAACCCTTAAAGAATAAATCGCAATTTTATAAGAGAAGATTATATACTTAATATAATAGAGAATTATTAGTTCTAATCAACCTCTATAAACTACTAAATTAGAACTAATAATATACTAAGAAACTTTTATAACTCCCCTAGCAAGAAACTTCTTAGCTGCCCCTAAGCCCTTTTAAATCTATCTTACTAAATACACGCTTAAGATCGAAAGCTTTATAGATAGTAGTAAATTTATATTTAAATAATAGTAAGCTTTAATTCTAGACTAACTTAAAATTAATATAGATTACTATCTAATAGAGCGTGTATATATAGTATTAGTATAAAAATATACCTCTAGTATTGCGAAAGGGTATTTAGAGCTAAAATACCTAGCCGAATTAGACTAGTATCGGTTTAAGAATGCTGAAAAAATAATTTCACTTTTACGATCGTATTTTATTATAGATAATAAAGAGATAGAAGTATAATAGGTATTTTAGGTCCTAAAGATAAATAAGGGAAAAGCGTTCCTAACTTTTAAAGCTCGCTTTATTAGTATAGCTATTAGAGGATCCGTATCCTAATCTAAGTAGTTCTTCTACCTATAAAATAAGATTCTCCCCAGCCTAAAGATACTAAATCTTAGCTTTAAGCTTATATAGAAAGACTCTTTTAACGTTATAGTCGCCTATTTAACAGCCTACAATATAGAAAGGAGGAGTATTTTTAACCTCCTAGAATAAACTATTAGCCTATAAGTTATAGCTAAAATAAATTTAGATTAGTACTAGAAAGCTTTTAAAAGTTTATCTAAAGTAACTTATAATCTAATACTACTCTAATCTACTCTAGTATTAATACCTTATTCTACTATAATTACTTCCTAATAACCTAGTAAGACTCCTGTACCTAAAAGGTATATAACCCTAGGTAATTACTATAATTATAGTAAACTAGAATACTTTATAAACGAATATACAGTCTTTAAAGTATAAGAGATAGAGGTTAAATAAGAGAAAATTAAGGAAGAAGAGTTTCTAGACGTAAATAAGTACTACCTAGATAGTTCTCGGGTGGGAAATAGAGACGCTTAAGAAAACTCTCTATTCTAGGCTTAAGTAAGTATAACTTATTAAATATTAATTTATTATATTTATTTAGAGGAAAGTACTTTTAAATCTCTACTATCTTATATTTAAAAGGCGTTAGTATATAACTAAACGCTCTTATTAATATAGACGCCTAAGGCTTCTTATTCTTTAATTTTATAGTACCTAGATTACTCTCCTAAGCTCTATATATATTAATATAGTACTTACCCTTTAAAATTACTATTAAAGGTTTTTAGGACTAAATCTAAACCCTAGTTAATTAGTATAT
>ML986815.1:2182-53516 GCA_010094045.1 Lojkania enalia
AGATATATATATAGCTACTCTAGCAGTACGAGTATTCTAATTTCTAGTCGCTCTAGTAGTAGCTTTTAGACTATACGCCTATTAATATAATATTACCAACGCTTTCTTAAATATACTACTAGATAGACTAATATACGCCTATACGCTAGAAGGATTTATATAGAAGCTAGGTAAGCTACTAGAGATAAGAAAAGCTCTCTATAGCCTAAGAGATGCTCCTCTACTCTAGTATAAGTACCTTAAGAGCTCGCTGCTTAAGCTAGAACTACAGCTAATCTAGAAGGTCCTATATCTATTTAGAAGTAAAAGCTTAATAGTATTCTTCTATATTAATAATATAGTTGTTCTAGTCTACCTAAACTACTTTACTATATATTAGTAATTCGAAGCAGGCTTAAAATCGTAGTACGAGCTACGCTTACTTAGATAGCTTAGGTAGTTCTTAGGAATTAGAATAGTCTGAGACTAGAATACAGGCAGAATCTAGCTTAGTTAAGACTCGTTTATTAATAAGATTGCAGCTAAGTATAGACTATAGAAGTAGGGGTAGAGAAGCTATCCTGTAGTACCTCTAGTTGATAACTACCTAGTATTAAGTATAGAAGAGCTAAACTATTAGAGAACTAGATATTATTAGTAGCTAGTTAGATTCCTAAGATATCTAGCAGTCTATACGCGCCTAGATATCTTAAAAGCTTATTTAGTTCTAGTAACCTATCTTAAGAATTTAAGATAGAGTTATATTCGAGTAGTAGAGCACGTCTAGAGATATATAATTAGTACGAGAGGGCTAGGCTTATAAGTATCTAGACTAGATTAGAAAAATATAACCTACTTTAGTAATAAGCGCGAGCTACTATTTTATAAAGTATTAGACGTAGTATTTACAGATAATTAGGAGACGCGCTGCAGCTTATAGGGCTACCTATTTAAATTCTATAGCCTACCTATCAACTAGAAAGTAATAATATAGCGCTCAGTTACTAAGTCGACGACTAAAGCTAAGCTGCTAGCTTTATCTATAGCAGGCAGCAAGCTATAATAGTAGACTAGGGTCTTTAATTACGTAGGGTTTAGTATAGAGATAGTCCCTACGCTATTTTATAATAATTAGTAGATAGTAAGTATTACTACTAAAGCAGTAGATAGACTATAAACTAGGTTACGTTATATAGATACTTATCAGATGTAGATTCGACAAGAAGTTAAAGTAGAAAGGTTATAGGTTAGCTGGAAGCTAACAAACTAGATGCTAGTAGACGGTCTTACTAAGGCACTGCCTAAGTAGAAGTACCTTACCTTTTTAAAGCAGCTCGGTCTTATAGAGGTATTTAGACTAGTTGACTAGAAGGCAGCTTTACTATTTACTGTAGCTGGGGGGGTATATTATAGCTAAGCTATTTATAGTTAGCTTCTTAGCAGGTCCAGGGATATATATATAGTATATCTCGCATTTCTAGTTAATAGACGCAGTTTTTCCAATCCTTATTAGAGCTAGCCAGCTCTAATATATCTCCCTAGTCCTACTATAAGTCTTCTCTAATAACTAGCCTAGCTTTAAACTTATATAGATATCTATCCTCATCGAATTTATATATAAATACCTATATTAATAGTAGAAGCTTAATCTCTAGCTATATATTAGCTCTAGTTTCTATTATATAAACTAGATAGCCCTTACTGTAGTAGCTCTAAAGCTCTACTACTACTACTTTCTTAAATTCGATTCTAAATAGATACCTCTTAAACTACTTCTATTACTTTAGTAGAAGTAGCAGCTAATCTCTATATAGACTAATCCTGGGCTAATTAGCTAGTATATTACTACTTATCTTCTATTATAACGCTTCTATAAACGTTATATAGTATATATAGGGTATTTTATAAGTTCTAGTCTCCGTAATATTTCTAGTATTAAGCTAACCAATAATTTTGTCGCGTCTATTCGCATTATTTAATTATCGGTCTAAAGCTTCTACTTCTAGCTTAATCTAATACCAGCCCTTAGAGAGGCTAGTTATTACCTCTAGATACTTATCGCGATTGTCTTAACTATACGGTTTTAGGGTATCTTCTAGCGTTATAATACTACTATTATAAGGGGATACGAGAGATAATAAGGAAGAAGGTTAATTATAGGAGCTATATAAGCTGCTTAAGCTATATAGAACTATACTAGTAGATTATATAACTAGACACGTGACTAAATACTAGGAAGGCTTATAATATACCCCTCTATCTTGTAGAGTAACGGAAAGATGCTGATAACAAGCGTGTCTAGGTCTATACCTGAATAGGAAATCTATAATAGAAAGCTAGTATTAAAACTACTATAGATACTAGAAATACTAGTTAATAGTATATAGGTCTTCTAGAGCTAGATAAGCTAGGTAGTAAGCCTATAAGAGATATCTTCAAGCCTAAGTTGCTTGACGAAACTCTTATATTTCTATTAGGGTAGTATTTTAGTAAGGCTGTTAGCAGGTATATAGCTAGTAGGCGTCTATTTAACTAGTATACTACCTGTTTAAACAGTCTAGTAAATCTAATAGTAATATATATTAATATACTTAAGTTTTAACTATAGGTAATTATTATCTTTTATAACTATATCTACTATTTAATTATTATTATAGTAGATAGCTAGCGTACTATTTAATATAAATTGTAGGTTCGTAAATAGCTGTTTCTACTAGATTAGGTCTAAGGCTGCTTAGGATAGAATATAGAGCTCTACCTCTATCGTTAATTTCGTAACTATATATTATTTAATAGCCTTCTAGTCTATAGATAGGCTATAGAGCTTAAATAGGAAACTATTTAAACTAGCTATTATTACTAGATTATCTATATATACTGCATTAGAAATTCTATAGAATATAGGCTCTAATTATTCTATTACTAGATTACTAGAAGAGCTGCTACTTAAACTATTAGCTTAATCCTATATAGAGCTCTAGGCTAAGCTAATACTAGGGCTAGTAACTAAGCTGCCTGTAGTCCTAGCTCTAACCTTTATAGCTAAGTTTTTCGTGCTAATTAGGTAGCGCTAGTAGTATATAACTTCTGTAAGCGCTTTCTAACTAGGGTTCTAATTTACTTATACTAGTACTAAATATACTCGCGCGATATCTAAACAAGTTACTACTAAAATAAACGCTAGATACTCTACTAGCTACTAGTAGTAGTAGCGCTGTTATTTATTAACAGGCTCCTCTATAGGCGTAAGGTAGTTAGTAGTAGTAGGTGTAGCTAGGTAGGTATTGCTATATAGACTAAATTTGGCTGCTATCTTATTAATATAGGAATCCTATAGTAGCTAGGTAGTATCTACTACTAGGTCTCGTACTATTCGTATACTTAGAAACTAGATAAGCTATTCTATAAATTTAATTTTATATATAGCGTAGAGCTGCTTCTTAAATATATAATAGATATCTAGGCGGCTAGAGTATATAAGTACTATTATATTATCTATATAGAAGAAGATAATTAGGCTATTATTTATAAATAGATATAGTATACTAGAAACTTAATATAATCCTAATCTTACTAGTATAGATTTCAGCTTATTATACTAGAGTAGTAGAGCTTCTCTCAGCCCGTAGAGTGCTCGCTCTAGTAGTAATAGCTTCTTATACTTATATTGGAATCCCTCTAGCGTATAGTAGTAGAGCTTCCTAAGAACTCTAGCATTTAGGAAGGCGTTCGTGGTATTATATTAGAATATTAGTAGGTTAAACTATGTAGCTAGAGCTATAAAAGCTCTAAATATTCGAGCAGCTAATATAGCTATATAAGTCTCGCTGTATTATACCTGTAGATCCCCTCGTATAATAATACGCGCTTTCGCTCGTTCTAGGTAGCTATCCTAATCGAATTTATATGTATATACCTATATAAGTAGAAGTATCTTAGTATTAATACTATATACTAGCGTAGGTATCTTTTTAAAACAGCCTTTTCTCTAGCAGTTATTTATCTCTAGTCTTATTACTACCTAGAAGAGGTTAGCGTATAGATACTTGCTAACGCTTTTAAATCGCTTTAGTAGATTAAGAAGCTGGTCTCTATAAATCCTAGCGTTTCTAGCTGATTGTAGACTCGTTAGAATGCTCGATTTCATACTAGCTGAGCTGCTAGTAGAGCTGCTAGTAGAGCTTCTAGTAGAGCTTCTAGCTAGATCTCTAGTAGAGCTAGCAGCTGCTGTAAAGACTCTATAATATATAGCTATTATAGTCGAATCTCGGATATTTCCTCTATCTATTAAATAGTTAACTAGCGTATACGTTCTCCTAGTATTAATAATATTTAAATCGTCTATATTAGGATTTCTAGCTTATAGAGTATTATTATTATAACGATCTAGTAGGTAGCTAGGGATTTTATATACGTATCTAGTAGAACTAGCTAGATTTAGTTTAGCTAATTAAGCTATTAATATATATATAGTATCTGCATCAGTCTAAGTATCTATATTAAGCTATGTATCTATATTAGACTGAGTATTTATATTAGTCTCTAGTATAGAGCGTAAACTTTATATAGGGTCTATACTAGTCCTAGTTAACTAAGCTGGTATAGATAGGTAGTCGAAATCCTTTTATAGCTGAGAGAGCTAGTAATTATTATTATATATAGTATCTAGCTTAGTAGTCTACTTAGTATTTAATCTAGTATATTCCTATATATAGCGCTGCTATTAATCTATTATATAGAGATTGTTAATTAATATAGGGTTCTATACGGATCCTAGGTCTAGCAGGTTAAACTCTTCTTCTACTATAAGCTCTACCTACTTACTAGCCTTAAGGTCTCTTTAATAGCTCCTCTACTAGTCGAATATAACGTCTCTAGTCCTAATTATATATTAACGTTTTGGGATCTATATATAAAAAATATTGGTAGAGTTATATCCTAGTAGGTATTCTATATAAACTCTAGTTTCTATCTTATCCGCAGTTTTAATATCTCGCCTATAGACGTAGGCGTAGCAGTCTACTAGCGCGTAGTAAGCTATATTAGGCTTCCTGCTATATATAATCTTATATAGTATTTTCTAGTCTAGCCTCTATACAGGCGTTATATTAAGTAGGTAAGCTAACGTAACTACTACCTTATTTGTAAGAGACTTAGGTAGACTAGTTTCTATATAAATAGAACGTAATCTCTGTATAATAGTTTTACTAGCTACTTTTTATAGATTCTTCTACTCGTCTATATACGCAGTAGTTGTCTTATATTTAATACCTATCGTCTGCAGTTACTCTATAAGGTATAGCTCTAGTTCTTGTTTATTGTTAGATCGTACGACTATTATATAGTATATATAGCTAAATTGATATTAAATCTTCTTAATTATAGAGAATAGCGTAGGAATTAGTATAGTTCTCTTACGTAAGGGTAGGTAGATAACTTTATACTATCCTAAGTATTAACAGACTACGTGTAGTATATATTTATTACTATTATAACACCTCTCTTCTAGTAGAACTAGGTACGTTAGATCTATTACAATCTTATAGAAAGGATATATAGCAACTAACTCAGGTATATATCTAAATATCTACTTTAATATCTATATTTTAACGCAGATCTTATAAAGTTTTAAAACTCTAAACTATCTATCTTCTACTAGCTTAAAACCTTCTATAGCTAGTTTTAGATAGGCTATTACGTCTACGCTTAGATAAGCCTATATTAAATAAGTTTAATTAAGTGTAGTAACTAGGTTAGGTTTTAGTACTCTACTAGGCTGATACTTAATATAAGGATTAGAGTACTACGCGAGGTACTGCGCGAGGTATTATATCGATTTTTAAATAGGATTCTGTATAGAGCTCTATATAGAATTCTATATAGAACTTTATATAGGATCCTGTATATACTACTCTATAGGCTAACTAGAAGCTCTATGCGTATTCTGCTAAGTAGGCTGGCTGGCAGCTCTAGTAGTAGCTATAGCACTCGGTTTATGAGTAGATATCTAAGCAGGTATTTTAGAATCTATAAACTAGTATCTCTTATAATATTCTAGATAATATAAGATATTTGTTAGCGTCTACTTATATAAATAGTTCTTTCTAGAGTTGAAATGTACGTTAGAATCTCTATAGGATAACAGGCCGAATATATTAGTAAAAAAGCTAGGTATATAGGCTATATCTCTAATCGTTAAATATCGCCTACCTACTAGCGTACTAATAGAGACTATATACGTTCCCCATTCTCTAATCTATAGAGAAGTCGCTCCAGCTAGTATAGCTTCCTAAGCTATAGCTATTCGAGTAGTACGCTAGCTCTATTACTTCGTGTTATATATATAGATATTTAAACTAGGATCTATAATCTAACAATTTATATACGTCTATACCTAGCTTGTACTATAGACTTTATAGCTAATTATAAAGCTTAAATAAATAGGTTTATTAAAATCTACTATTTAATCTAGCGTAGGTATAGGTTTTTAAGTAGGAGTAGTAATAGTAGTAGCGCTAGTAGGAGTACTCGCAGTATTCTACTTATTAATCTTCTCCTCAGCCTATTTAAAACGCCTAGCATAGTATAGATCCTTTCTTCTCTTCTCTACTTTAACTATAATAGCTAGATTCTTCTATATATGCGTAATAGCTAGATTTAGGTATATATACTTAGGATAGAAATAACAAAATCCACATATATATATTAGCACCTATTTTCTCTTATAGGCTAATCCTAATATCTCTCCTAATATACCTCGTAATATATCTCCTAATATATCTCCTAATACATCTCCTAATACACATCCTAGTATAGGAGCTCGAGCTGGTATAGCTTCTAGCGTAGAAGCTAGCGTATAAACTCTACCTAGTACTAATTTAAATTGCTAATTAATACTAAATACTCTATATAATCTATTATATATACTAGTAGTACGTTTAGCTCTATAGAATCTCCTAAATTAAGCAACTAGCTTAGCAACTATAGATATAGTCTAATCCCCCCTATTAATATCTCTTAACAGCTCTTTCAGCTCTCTAGTCGCCTAAGACTTACTAATAAACTTAAGAGCGTATAGTAGATCCTCTTATAGTCTCCTATATTAAGCTTTAAATACTACTATCTCTTACATCTGTTTAATTATATAAATCTAGTTGTCTAGCTATACCTCTAGACCTTTTAATCTAGTCCTATTCTTCAGGTTCTTATAATAGCTAATAAGCTGATTTCGTTGTATAGGATTTAAAGAAGCCAGTTAAGCTTTTAGCTTTATAAGGTACGTATAGACTGTATTAGCTAAGGATACTATATAGATTAGACGGCTATTAATAGTCTGTACGATTTCCTTTCGTATGTTATATAGGGACCTTATTATCCTACTCTATTCCTTGTATTTCTACTCCCAATCAGCTAGTTATAGCTGGTAGATACTGCGTTCTTCAGCTGATCTAATATCTGCTGGTAGACTAGGCCTCTCTAGTTTACTGGGTATTATTAGCGGCGTTAAGCTTAATAGATCGCAATATTACTAGACTTTAGAATCCGCCTTAACTTTCAGCTGCGCTAGCTATAGATTCTAGTCTTCTAACTTACTAAGGATAATTACAGCGCGTATATAGCGTCTATTCTAATCTAGACTTATTATAAGTACTAGAATAGGTAGCTTTTATATTATAGTTAAATCTTCTTATTAATAGGTTGCGGCGGTAAGCAATCCGGGCTTATAACTATCATAAAGGGATGCGAGAGATAATAAGGAAGAAGGTTAATTATAGGAGCTATATAAGCTGCCTAAGCTATATAGAACTATACTAGCAGATTATATAACTAGATACGTGACTGAGTACTAGGAAGGCTCGTGATAACTACTAACTATTAGATACTCTACTCTAGCCGGCTTACTTAATTATTACTAACCTAGCTTCTACTTAAGCTACTATTTAATCTACTACTTAAGCTTATTATCTAGTATCTCCTTGCATAATTGAGGAGTTAATTAATCTAGTATCTATTTAAACTCTATATTATTCAGCTTACAACTCTTCTTAATATTAAGTATTACGGCTACTAAACGTAGCGTCTACTTGTCTAAAAAGATAAGATTTTCATATAATTCTACAGGTAGTAGGATAATATCTCTAGTTCTAATAATTCTATCTAGCTCTAGTATCTAGATATAATAGATATTTATAGAATTATATCCTATAAAGCGTCTAATTAATATATAAGATTATAACTTCTCTTTCTAGTATAGGTAATAATTTAAGATATATACCTTAGCTTCTAATATACTAAGATAAACTACTAACAGTCTAGTTTCGCGTACTATCTTATATAGAATATACTAGTTTAAAGCTTCAGTCGGCGTATAATTAAAGAGATAGACTGCTAAAAATAGACACTTATTTAATACCTCTATTAGTAGCCCTACGTCTATCTTTATAACTCTTTCCTATATAACTAGTAACTACCCTACTCTCTCTATTAGACTATTCTACTCCTTAGTATACTCCACTTATAGTTCTACTAAGATTTCTAGGTTCTTAAAGATATTAAGCATCTTAGAATATCCGCGCTTACTATTAAGCCTAACAGCTTTAACCTACGCGTTAAACTAAGTTTTAAGCTTAACTAGTAATTTCTATACTATACGTTATAACTTTATTATATTCTTATTTAGTATGTAGCAGGCCTTATACTACCTACTATACTAGTAGACTATATAGAATATCTAAAGGTCTCTATTATAGTAGTACTCTAACTAATCGTATATTTAGACTAAATCTATCTCTAGTCTCTCGAATAGTCTCTAGGCTGGTTTTTAAGAAGCTCTCCTACTTACTATCTTATAAAGCTTAAACTAGATATAGATAGTATATTCTATCTACTTTAGAGCTTAATTTCTCTACTACTACTACTTAATCAACTTAAGCCTATTAATATAAGCAGGTAGATAAGTAACTACCTTCTAGCTAGTATAGCTAAATACCCTATAAGTTTATACGGGTATAAGTTCTAGCTGCTTATAAGCTGTATAGAAAGGCCTTAATCTATATTATACTATATATACTAATAGAGATAGTTATATACTATCCTCTATATCTATTAGCTAATACCCGAACGTACGCCTAAGATAGTATATAATATTCGACGGATCTATCTAATATAGATAGTCTCGTCCTAAGTTAAAATAGATCCCTACTATACTATAGTATAAAAGACTAACTATACTTATAAATATCTCTAAGATATATACTACGTATAAGAGTAGGATAGTCTTAATTCTAGTAGATATCTATATCTACAGCTAGACTTCTTCCTATTTTTAAATTAGTAGCAGCTGTCCCCCTATATATATATAGTCTTCTAGTCCAGGCTACTATATTATTCTCTAGCTATAAGACTTGCTATTAGTAATATAGGTATTTAAGCTAGGGTTTATAATCTATCTATTAAGCAGCGATAGCTAATACTAATACTATTTAGCCTATATAGCTCTAAGCTATAGAGCTAAAGCTGCTATAGATTTTACTAATCGATTTAGGTTTAGAGCTGCTATTACAGCTAGTCCTAATAGTTAACACCTATTATCCTATCTTTTTATTATACTTAATACTAGCGCTAAAACTATTGTAGAGCCTATAAAGCCTATTAATACTACTAGTTACTTCTTAGTATTATAGAATACCTTTAACCTAGAAGATCTTAATATTCTAAGCTTCTAGAATTTCTACTTAATATCTTAATCTAACTACTAGCCTAATAGATGCAGCGCTAAATTAATATATAAATATTACTTAAATTTATAACTATCTTTATAGAGGTAGACTATCTATCTTAATTACTAAGATTTCTAGCTGCTATTAGTCTACTACGACTACTATAGTTACTATAGTACGATACTAAGCGTCGCGAACGTTTCTAGCTCTAATATAACTAGTCTAGTACGACGATAGTATAATACATACTACGCTACTAGGTCTAAAATACTTATATATAGCCTATTATCTACTTTAAACTTAATAAGTAGTAATAGCTTATTTACTATCTAACTATCGTCTAAGCTCTTAACTGCGAGAATAAAGTCCTACTAAGCTCGATTCCCCTATACTTCTAGTATACTCGCTAGGCTTATAACGCGTGTTGTTTCAAGCTAATCCTTAAACTAAGTATCTAGGTTCCTCTTTCTTAGTTGTATCTTAAGCGTCTAGTATTAAGCCTGTAGCTATATACTGCGCTTAGCTTTACTTAGATAAAAATACTTCTTAAGAGTCTATAGTTAATTATATATAGTCTTACAGTCTATAATTAAATAGATATATTAAACTACTATCGTCCTCGATATCTCCTACGTGAATTCCCTAAGAGTCTTCTCTTTCTACAGCTACTGCGCCTTGCTATAGCTGTACGTTCTATATTAGGCTTTATATCTTACTAATTCTTAATTAGTTAGATCTATAATATCTACTTCAGCATCTACTACCTTAATATTACTATCTATCCTATAGAAATCTCCGAACTACTTCTTAATCAGCTTCTTAGCGTCTAGTTAAAGGACTAGCTCCTTACTAAAGTCTAGGTCTACGTATTTCTAGAGCTAGTTCTAATCCGCGCTGTCCTTCTGTAGAAATAGCTACTACATCTAGTACTCTAGCTTATTAAGAATAACCGTAGGCTTAGTAATAAGTAGGTCTAATTCTATTATCTTTTTAATATACTATATCGCGTTAATCTATTAAGATCTCTACTATAACTAGTTCTAAGCTCTCTAGCTTCCTAGCTAGCCTAGTAACGTTAAGGTAACTAAGGTCTTAATAAATAAGATATAATTAACTAACTAAGCTTATATTAATTAGTTCTAGTCTATCTATATGGAATATAATAGTAGTTAAAGAGCTTCTAGGCTTATAACTATTAGAGCTAGCTAGCTCTAATAAGGATTAGAAAACTATATCTATTAACTAGAAATGCGAGATATACTATATATATATCTCTAGACCTACTAAAGAGCTAACTGTAAATAGCTTAACTATAATAATATCTAATTAGTACGAAGTATTTAATAATTATAGTAACAGCTAATAATATATAAAATACCTCTACTATTAGTTAGAATAGTAATACTAATTATATTAATCCTATAGAACAATTACTATTCTATAGTATATTTAATACAGCCTTTAGTAATAATTCTAATACTTATTAAAGTTTTTACAGCTATATATTTTAACTTTTTAGGATACTAATCGATTAGAAAGCTTCAATTTAGCGTACGGCTATAAAATTAACTACTAAAGCAGAATTATTAGGACTATTAGTTACCGGATTAGAAATAGAATAGTAGTAGAAGGCCTTTACCTTACTACGCTTCTATATTAACGCGTAACTAGTACTACTTTATAATAATTAACAAATAGTAGATATTGTAAATAAACTATCTAAGCGCTTTAATACTAAATTTTACTATATAGATATATACTAGTACTAGCTACGTTAAGAAGTAGTAGAGTAGAAACTTACAATTAGTTAGCAACTAATAAATCTAATACTAGCTAATAGCTTTATAAAAGTTCTACAACTATAATAATACTAAAAGTTTATTAAGCAACTAAAAATAGAAGATATTTTAACTAGAATCGAATCTTAAGAATTCCTATTAGCTAAATAAATCGACTACTAATAAGAATCTTAGAGGGTAATAAAAAATTGATTATAACTTACTCTATATTATATTAAATTGATATTTCTACAAGCGTACTTAGCTCTACTACTAGTTACTCTATATAATTTACCTCTTTTAGTATAGTATCTACCTTTATTTTTTCGACACAGCTTCTCCTTCGCAGTTAAAGCTAGGGGGGTATATTATAGGGATTTTTGGCTAGTCTGCCGAGCTGTATCAGATATCGATGTATAATATCACGTACGATATTACGCCAGATATCATACTAGATATTAGCTAATATACCCCTTTTTTATGTACATAAATATAGCCCGCTGGCTATCTTCAATTAACTAGTTTAGCTCCTTATCTCCCTCCCTGAAATAAGATTCGCCTCTTACTATAAAGATAACTACTCTCTCCGGGGTATAGGACTACTAGGAAAGATATATAAGGTATTAGTTTCTATACGATTCTTAAACAAATAGTATTAAGTCTTCTTTAAATAGGCTAGAAAGATAATACTAATAGATAACAATATACGTTAGAATTCGTGGTTTCTTATATATTCTATTACTATTAAACCCGTATTTAAGAAGGTAATACAGAGATATTAAGAGCAGTATTATAAGGAGTTCGAAGATAAGGATATTCTTACGCTAGGAGATTGGGAAATATTAAAGAATATAGTGGATTTTCTTTAGCCCTTCTACCGAGTTATAAAGAAGACTGAGGGGGATTATATAACTCTTAATAAGGTCCTTCAGATAATAGACTTTCTTATTACTTATTACACTCAGTCAAAGGAGAAATACGCTAGCTCACCGAAGCTCCAGAACTGTATTATGACAAGCTGGTATATGTTTGATAAGTACTACGCTCTCATAGCAGATGTTGCTGCCTACGCTGCTGCTCTTCTACTTGCCCCTCATCGCCGTCTTGCATATCTCAAGAGAAAATGGAAACTAAAATGGAGGCAAGAAGTAGTGGTGAAGGCTGAGGCTCTATAGGAAGAGAGATATAAGGATAAGCAATCTGCAGAGCTACCTATTATCGATACCAACGATGAAGAACCGGACGCATACGACTTGTGGGAAAGGGAGGATATGCAACAAGCTCTCTTAAAGGACGAATTTCGTCGCTTCATTAAGGGCGACCCGCTGCCGGCTCTTGACCCAGGGACTACGGCTCTTGACTGGCGGCTGGATCCAAAAAGGGCTCTAATTTACCCTTCTCTTACACGTATAGCAATTGATATATTATCTATACGACCTATGTCGGCTGAGCCTGAGAGAGTGTTCTCAGCAGCTCGAAGAACTATTTCTTTCTCAAGGTTCAAGCTTGGTGCAGAGCTAATTGAGCGCGGAGAGTGTTTAAAGTCGTGAGCAAAGAGTGGGATTATTAGTGAGTTGCGGGCAGAGCTTCTAGAGGAGAAAGAAGAGGAAGAAGCATCCGAAAATATATAATAGGTGAGATTCGGCACTCCTTAGGGCTGTTTTACTAAGCTGATTCGAATCGGAAGTCTGAATCTGAATCAGCCTAGGATGAATTGAATTGAATCTGAATCGCCCCTAAAAATTCAATTCTTTGATTATTGGGGCCACTGCCTGCAACCAGATAACTTGCTCCCGTATGGTAGTAGGAAATGATACTCAGTAGACTCCCCAAATCCCTATTACAATAGATACTACTCAATCTAGGATATATCTTATATTTATTCTATTTTAATACGTTGTTAAGTTACATTACCGTAAAGGTAGAGAGAGTTCATAAGGTGGCGTGCTCCTGGTTGCGTTATCTAATCTTGGACTTCGACTTCGCAATCCCTTTTACTAATCCAAAACTGTTTTTAGTTCTCTGCATGAAATATAAGATCAATTATATTGCATGCCTACGCCGAATCATTGCGAATTGCACCAGCACTTTCAGGAGTAACTGCTCCTTTCGCCGTTTTCCTCTTCCTTGACTGGCCTACGAATTTCTTTCCCTCTTCTTTCAATTTCTGATCATCTGCTCTATTGAGCTCGACTTGAGGCAGCAATAAAAAGGCAAACACGAAAGCTAGCGCAGCAAGACTAGCTCCGACAATAAACACAATTCGAAAGCCCTTCTTGTAGGAAGAGACAATAACTTTTTCTAAATCGATGGAGATGTTAGAGCTTGGTAGCCTCACTGGCCCATCCAAGACCCTGCTTGGGTTATTGAGGAGCCATTGAATATCGGATTGTTGAACGGCCGTGACACTAGCTAGCGAAGAGCGGAGGGAATTGTTGCTTGAAGAAGTCAGCTATGCACTAAATGACCAAAAGAAGACTTACATGATACTTCCCGCAACCGCAAGGCCCAAGGTTGCTCCAAGATTGCGGATAAAAGAACGGAAGGTGGTAACCACTGCCATCTCTTTGCGGTCTACGCCGGCTTGTATAGCAATGAGGGAACTAAGAATGTTAAGATAGGCTTTGAAGACCGATCCGAGTATTTCTTACGGTTGCAATGTCTGTCCAACTCCAAAACCAGTTAGAATTCCATATCCAATTTGTTTTCCCAACCCAGAAGATTCGTCTAGAGTCGAATAGAGCCCAAGTCCAATAGCCCACACGGCCCAGCCACACAGAATGCATTCCTGTAAATTGTTAAATATACGTACCAGCAATCTCGTCAAACTTACTCTATAGCGGCCCGTTTTATGTACCACAAGTCCAGAAAGTGTACTGAATAATGCTTGGAGAGGTTAGCTAGGAGAAGATACTGCTGCGGGTGTCGACATACTTTGAGTCAACGTAACAGGCAATAACAGAGCACCGGATTTAACTGGAGAGTATCCATTTACGAGCTGATAGAAAGTTGGAATATAATATACTTGGGTGACAAAATTCCATCCGTTAATGCTAGAATCTGTGAGACTGCGTATATGAAGTCAATAGTCTGGGCTAGTACAATTGCGTTAGAGCAGCACCATTGACAACTCTTGCTTTAAATATATGTACTTTTATCAATTAGATTCTCTCCAATTTGAGATATTCATTGGAGACACTCACATCGGATCAGTGGCAGCGCAGCGCCTTTGTATTCCCACAAAACAAAAGCGACGCACACGATGAAGCCAACAACGAGTGAAGCAATGACTGCGGTGGAGCTCCAGAGCTTCTCACCGCCAGCCCAGGTCAAGGCTAACTGCATATAGTCAGTTTTTGAAGCAGCCCTTGAAAGCAAATGATAATACCACTATGAGCGTAGAACCGCTGAGGGCGAGAAAAGCCCCTAGAAAATCAACCGCAGCGACTTTCCTAGTTTAAAATTAGTAAGGTTAAGTTAATTTAGGCCGATTAACCTTTTCCAGCTGCCTTCAACTCTTTTAAGTGGCATATAAAACAAGACACCTAGTACACTTATGGCCGTGAGCGGCATGTTCAGTCGAAATATCCAACGCCTAATTCGTTAATACTCGGCATCTTAATATCAATTCAAGGAATAACTCACCAAGAGCTCTTTACGAGCTCTCCTCCAATTATTGGGCCAATTCCATTTCCCAGCGCTACGAACGCTCCCTTCCTATTATCAGCACAATCGTTACAAAATTCTAGTATAGAGCCTACAAATATGCCTTGATACTTGCCACGCTCCCGTAAAGGTACAATGTCACTGACAATAGCTTGTGCAATTGTCATCAGTCCTCCACCTCCGATCCCAATAATTGCGCGGAAAGCAATGAGTTGCTCAGCAGAGGTAGCCAGTGACGCTGCTAAGGAGCCGAAGAAGAAGATTCCGAAGCCAAACAAGAGGATCGCTTTGCGGGACCAGATGTCTGATAATCGACCATAAAGTAGCTGGAAAGAGGTTGATGTACTGTATAGTGATCAGCTTTCCCTCTCGGTTTATATTCCAAATTCTTACAGAAAATAACCGCCAGCAATCCAAGCTATAGAGGTTCCTGCTCCCAGACCAGAGCTAATAGTTGATAATGCTGGTGCTAAGCTTGTCTGATCGATTAATGTCAAGAAGTCGATGAAGCCGCAGACGACAAAGACCTAATCTGACATATTAGCCTGAGTCTTCAAGACATGATATCACAGTACCATGACAACTTTTCCAGTTGGGAGATAGTTTGTTTGCTCGTTGAATTCCACATTTTCATTGAGCTTCTTCTCTTCAACTTGGCTTAGTTCGTCAGGCGAAGGAGGTGCAGTTATTTTGTCAGACTGTTTGTTGTTAGAGTTATCCATTTTCAATGCCAAAGGAGTTGCAATGAGCAGAAGAATTAGAAAATTGAGGTCACATTTCGACTGCTTCCACTAATATATGGTCCGTTGCATCGTTCACCGCTCGGTGTGACAAAGCACTAATGGGAACAACTAATTCTCAGAGTTCCGGACCGGTATAGGTCTCCCTGCCTCGGAGCCAAGGTCCCCAAAATCTTTGGATGCAAGGAACCAGTTCCATCATAGTACTCCAGCAAGCTGAGCTAGCCGAGCGCTGCAGCAATGTATGTTGTAAGGATTGGGATTGTCATGAGATCGGCGGGGGGTAATTTTCCCTTAGCTCAAAGACGTCAGATAACGCCGAAGAAAGGGAAGCAAATATAGAATCCTACGTTGCAGCAACGTAACTGCATATTTAGATTGCGAGTAGCGCAATAAAACTTCTACTATGCTCATTCCACAGACAAACCCATCTCTTGAATCCCGAGTACCATGATGTCTATTACGCCCACCGCATACATAAACCCTTCTCTTGAATCCTGAGTACCGTGATGTCTATTCTGCTCATTGCATACTCTAGGTAGTGAAAATTCTTGCGACTCTTGGCGAAGCGGGGTCAGTACAACCCAAGAAACACGACAAGGGCTAACCTTCTGTTCTAGTCCATAATGTTGCTTATACACTTACAGCATACACAAGCCGTCAGCTTGAATCCTGGGTACCATGATGTCCATTCTACTCATCGCATACACGGGCTCTTGGCTTGAATCCCAAAGTGCTGTAACGTCTATTCTGATCAATGCATACACGAACTCTTGGCTGGCAGGTTCCTCCTTGGCTTGCCGCCAATATGTCTTATGGGCACTATGCACCCATGTAGCAAATGGAAGTCATACGTCGAGGCGGTCGCATACCAAAAGCATAGCGCGGCCTAGTAGGTTCACAGGCAATGATGCGGATCCAGGCCCACTTAGAGAAGGTCCAACTGGGAGTCTAATCATCAAGGTTGTAGGCCTTGCTTAATGGCCTGGCAGCTGAATTCCAGAAATTCTCACCTGGTTTTAACTCCATAGGGCATCCTGCTCCTTGCTACTAGTAGTATAAGTCTGTTCATAGTGACGGGAGGTCTTCATAATGATTATCCTTATTTCGATGAAAGACAATGACTGTCCACAATCCTCTTAATGTATACTTTGGCAAAGATGCCTTGCGGAACTATTTCAATCCCGAATACGCACCTCCACTTGCTTTAGTCGAGATTCCGGACACCTTAAATCCTTTTTATAAAGATGGAGTCCGCATATATGTGAAGCTTATGAGTACTCATGCTGCTAATAATGTCAAAGCAATCCCCGGTAAGCAAAAATTTCTGTTTAGCTACACTTGTTAATAGGTGAACAGCTCTCAATCTACTTGAAGAGGCAGTTAAGCCAGGGAAGACTAAAACGGTCATTGAATATAGCTCAGGGTCTACAGTCATATCCATGGCAATGATCGGTGAGAGATATTTGCTTTTTGTTTGGATACCTTCGCTAAGGCTTCGAGCCCGCATTTTCCATGGAATAAGCGACTGCCGAGCGTATCTTTCGAACAAGACCAGTGATGCAAAGCTAAAGTTGATGCAATTCTTTGGCCTTGATCTGTAAGTGCTCGGCACTCTTACACGCACAGTGCTCATTCCCGTAGAACACTCTTCCCTGGTCCAAGTCAGCCAGAACCATATGACGTTAGGGGAGGAATTCAGATTGCCCGAGCCCAGGCATTCAACGATGACTCAATTTGTAACCCAAATCAGTATGAACATGAAGCCAATTGGCGTGCTCATTACAAATGGACAGGACCTCAGATCCTCAAGCAGCTACCCGACATCAATGTTCTGTGCTGTGGCGTTGGAACCTCAGGCACCATGACAGGCATTGGCCACTACCTATATAAGCACAAGCCTTCCGTGGTCCGTGTAGGGTAAGAGTCTCCTAATTTGTAAATTATTGCCAACAATCTTCGCTAATAGTCAAAATTAGGGTATTCACTGCAGAGGGTGATAGAGTCCCTGGTCCTCGACCCCATTCTCTGATGGAACCTGTCAGGTTTCCTTGGGAAGATGCGATCGATCACAAAGAAGCTGTTGGCTCTTTTGATTCGTATGCATTATCAATGAAACTTTCCCGGGAAGGGATAATCTGTGGACCATCTTCCGGTTTCAACCTCAAGGGTAATTATAGTTCGTCCCGTGGACCACACTAGTTGACACAGCTCAGGGCTTTGGCAGTTTCTGGAGAAACAAAAGGCTGCCGGGACGCTGTGTAATCTGGCAAACCCAAATGGCGAAATACATTGCGTCTTCATAGCATGCGACCTCCCTTACCAGTATATTGATGCATACTTTGACAAACTGGACGAAAGCTGGTTCCCGCCCATTCATCAAAGACATCTTACAGAAGTTGACCACTATAACAATTACGATGATTTAGAGCACGATATCGGTGTAGTGCTGGCCGAATTTTACGATGGTACCTTTTCTGTGAATCAACCGTACGAGAAGTGGCTTCTCCGCCGGGAGTATACTATTCTCGATATCCGTCCATCTACTGAATTTGTGGTTACACATCTCCCTGGTGCTATAAATATTCCAATTAAGAGCCTGACAGCCGAAAGCGCGTCGCCCTGGAGGGATAGTCATGTCATGGCTACACAGTGGACAGAGTTAGAGTCAATTTTCGGCGGTGGCAGCTTGGAGACTGCTTCACCGATTGCCCAGATCCTATCTCAAAAGAAGAAGGTGCTTCTAGTGTGCAAAAATGGCGACACCGCTAGGATTGCGGCAAGCATCTTGGGTGCAAAGGGTGCAACAACGGAGAACTTGAGAGGTGGAATGCAGGGATTTGAAAGCTGGGTCAAGGCTGCGATGAGCAAGGCATCAAAAGAACTTGTAAATGGAGAGCTTCAATCAAATTCCGTCGAGGGCGTTCCTGAGTTCGAGGGGGTCTGTTAAATGTATTGACCATTATTTGCGCGGCATGAATTGATTGGACCATGGTAGTAGTTAGAGCAGTTTTGATACTACATTTCCGCCGCAAATCCAGCTGTTAGGACCTTTTATGCTATCATTTTGGTTCCCCTTTCTGATAGCTGGTGAGATCGGTCAAAAAAAAGTGAGGGGTATGAGTTGAAGCGGGAAGGTCACCGACCGTGCGCGTCATCCCTTTCGACTGTGTAAGCGGTCCCCGCTCCCCCCAGCTCTGCCTTGGTATATTCTGAGGCTTTCGAGTGACGTAAGACTAATGACTTGTATGCATGATGATCAACTATCTGACGGAAGGGGCCGTTGCAGGCGTCATCCCACGCCGAGCTAGGTCCTAGGGAACGCAACTCTGTTGGGACAGTATGCACCCAAGACCATTAGAACGACATGGACGATAGACAAGGATGAAAGAGCTAAAAGCATGCCAATTATCTGCCAATATCCAGCTAGGGGCACAGCTTCTTGGAGAGTCATCTAATTTATAATGGTGCATGCATGCAGCCAACAATGACCTACTAGTTTTCTACAATGACTACCGGGTCCAGAATTGTACTTCACTAATATACGAGACTTCAATAGACCGATGTAACATTGGAAAGAAATTTCTCATGTGCTGGCACCTACGTTGTTGGTAAAAATCCTGCACCTTAGCACTCTTGGTATTTCTCGCTCGAAGACGATCACTGCCTCGGTTGACCTATACACTCAGGTGGAATGGCAAAGATGCCACTTAGGTGGGAGAAGCTGATCTTCGCGTGTTTGACTGACATTGCGGCGCTTTCCCTTATAACTATGAGCAAAGTGCATTCATTCGGACATCTATATGCTTCAAGGGCTCTCGGCAACTCTCGAAAGTATATTGACAATTGATATCTTTACTTATAATCTTCATATCCTCTCAAAGATATCTTCGCGATGGCTGAATACAATACACTTAACGTTTTCAAAGGCCCAGATGCTGTGGTCAATTATCTCCACCCAGACTTCTCTCCACCAGTACCTCTTGTTGAGATTCCAGCAAAGCTAAATCCCTTTCGAGCGGACAATGTACGAATTTTTGCGAAAATGTTAACCGCACTACCCGCACAAAATGTCAAAATGCTCCCTGCTCTAAACATGTTACTTCATCAACCGGACGCTGCGTTCAAATCAATCGTCGAAGCCAGCTCTGGTTCCACAGCACTTTCCTTGAGCATTATCTCGAGAGCAATGTTGGGGAATGAGGATGTGTGCGCATATGTTACGAACAAGAAACATCCAGACTCGCTTCGACTCCTACGTTTCTTTGGTCTCAAAGTGTGAGTAATTGTGCATGTCCCGGTCAGGAAGTTGATGTTCGTACAGAGCACTCTATGGCGGTCTTCAACAACAGGATCCGGATGACCCAAGAGGCATCATGGAGAGATTAAGAAAGCTTGTCAAGAAGGATGATACCCTTTGCTACCTAGGTCAATACGATAATGACTTTGTAAGTGGTTTTATGCGGAAACTCTACTATTCAGACTCACGATGCTAGAACTGGCGATCTCACTGTCGTTGGACAGGACCACAGATTCTTCAGCAGTTGCCAGAAATAGATGTTCTAGCCACTACAGTTGGCACTGGCGGTGAGTATATTTTTCAGGCTGTAGTGCAATTTTGATGCGGGAGTCAGGTTGCATTACTGGAACAGGTTTATACCTCAAATCACAAAAGGGTGATGTCACGGTTGTCGGGTATGTCCCATTCTCTTCCAAATAAAGTCTATGCTAAGCTATCCCAGCGTATTCAACGAGTGGGGAGACCCAACACCCGGCCCTAGACATTTTCCAGGCTTCGAAAGCAGCCAGTTCCCTTGGCGCGAGACCATCGACGTGTTTGAAACGGTTAAGTCAAAAGATTCGTATGAGATGTCCATGCGTCTTTCAAGGGAGGGCATAATCTGTGGTCCATCGTCAGGTGAGGCACTAGTTGGCTTGCTCAATTTCCTCCAAAGTAAAAAGAATGCTGGTAAGCTACATGAACTTGCAAACAAAGACACTGGGGAGATATCTTGTGTCTTCATTGCTTGCGACAATCCGGTCCAATATTTGGATGGATACTTTTCAAAACTTGAAGAGAGTAAATTTCCGCCTATTCTAAACCATGTAAGTGGCTTGTTTTGGGTTCGAAAACACTGCTGACGAAACTAGATCCTCTTGCAATGTGACCAAGACAAGTACGACGAACGATGGGAACTTACCCCAGAAGGTACTCTCTTGGCTCAAAAATTAGGTGCTTCGGATCCTCTCCGGGTGTGTCGACGGCGCTGTGGTAAGAATTTAGCGTGCAGTGCAGCTTCCCAACGATCACATTCTCTAGTGCTAGATCTTCGACAAGTTGGAGACTTTCGGAAAGAGCATATCAGATTTTCCATCAGCAGTCCTTTGAAGGACCTTGGTCCGCAAACCGGTGACATTTACTCTGATCCAGAAGCGGTCTTCTTATTTTGGTCAGCGCTCAAGTCAAAGATTGAAGCAGAGAAGGAGAGGTTAGGGTCAAGCCGTACAATATTAGTGCTTTGCTATGAAGGAGAGACGTCGAGACTAGCTACTTCAATGCTTCGAGGGAGGGGATATGAGGCGTTTAGTGTTCATGGCGGGTTCCGGGCTCTTCGTGTTGCGATGAAGCGGAAAAAGGTTAAGAAGTGTGCCGGTACTTTTTGAGCTGATCTAACTTCTTCAACTGCCTAAAAGCCACGAAGAAATGATTGTTAATATCACGAAGTGCTAAATTTTGGATAACATATGAGACCAGAGGGAGCTGTAGACAGGCGACCGCCGCGACCCCCACAGTCTCATGCCACTTTCTATCGAGATATGTCTACAATGCCTAGCACAACTAACCTCAATTAAAGGAGTTAATCTACAGCACTATTACGGCCTAAATAACATATTTCTGTGTTCACTTGCTCCTGTGTTGTACTTCGCCGAGTAATGCATTCACCTGCGTAATGCACTCACCAGCGTAATGCACTCACCAGCGTAATGCACTCACCCATGTGATGAACTGTCCATGTGACGCTCTCGCTTGTAAAGGACGTTAGTAGTCGTCAGTTATGCTTACTGATTGAAGCTACTAACATGCAAGGGAAACTTAAGATTTTCTTGGCATGCTAAATCTATGAGGTATTCAGTTTGGAACGAAGAATGTGGACGTGAACCCTGCAAACCGAGGATATTCGCAATGAGGTAGATGAAATGATATGTGGGGTAACGTGGTATGAGTCAAGATCTTCTCAGCTAGAACTAACTAAACAGAAGGCCCATTCTCGAGTGAGAAAGCGATAGCCTTTCTAGGTGTTGGAATATCTTTTGCAAGTGTATATGAATTAATGTTTGAGCAATGTGCCAATCAAACACTGTAGGGCGACCGCCGGGTTTGAGCAGTACGACTACGGTGCAGAATCATTATTGGTTGGGACGGATGCGTGATAATATTTACCGCATATTGCAGAAAATCTAGCTGTCATTGCCAAGACTCCTATTCAAATCTTTGAAATTACTAAACCCATAGTCGACCGTAGACTGCATGATGCCGACTCTAAATCCGTGGCCCGCCAATCGATAATATGTATGGGGCGCTGCCGTTGACTGCTAATTCTTTTTCGCCATCTAGTTGCCTGCGTTGTTTAGCCTAGTCCTACTTGGCGACCGGGCATTTACCACGGTTGCTTGTGAGCTAGGTCGGATAGTGGCAATCCATTCTTGTTATGATGGGCACAGGGGGTAATTCATTGTTGAGAGCAGGGTATTGGTGTTAACATGCAGCTGTGACGTGTAGTAATGCTAGTACCATGATGTCCAGGTCTAATGCAGAATCACAGGCAAGAACACGCTAATTCTTCGCAAGCCGCGTCGAATCCAGCAAGGTTAGATAGCAGACAGGATAAATCTGTAGTACAAAGGCTGGAGAAAGAACTAATTACTCGGTTTAATCCAAGGTCATATCGCCCTGAGATCGCTTGTAAAATCGCTCATGATGATGACTAAGCCGAACTGGGCGCCGGCTTTTCTCTCGCTCTTCCTTCTTAACTTTGTTGTCGGTAACCCGACCCAAACTGCTCACCAAAAGAGGAGTATTAGTCAAAATGATAAGCCGCTTCTACAAGATTTTGATGCCCTTGGCGCCTGGTTCGATAGCGTCGCCGCCATCAAACACACCTCCATCCCACGCCAGCCTAACGTAAGCGTCGCAATCGTCGGAGCAGGTGTCTCTGGCCTAGCAACAGCTCTCATGCTCGACAGCGTCGGCGTGCACAACTGGGAGATTATCGAAGCCAGCGAACGCGTGGGCGGCCGCTACAGGACAAAATTCGTTGGCGGCACTCAGGAGTATGCCGAGATGGGCCCGATGCGCTTGCCATGGAACGTAACATACAAGAGTGACAACGCTACAGAAGTGTACACAGATCACCGTTTAACGTTTGATTTGGCAGATTGGCTAAACGAGCTGAATGGAAATGACCCGAAATGGAAAATCAACTTCATTCCTTGGATCCAACATCATCCCAACGAGCTCTACGCAAGAGGAACTGGGAGGCTGCCTGACGGGCGGGTGCCGACCAGAGCCGATATTGAGGCAGATCCAACATTAGGATCGGCCCCGGTGATGATTTCTGCAGAGTATAATAGCACGAAGCAGAAGATGAACCAGATTTTGATGAACGAGAAGACACTTCGTGCAATCCAGCGAGATCCGTGGCGGGCTCATAAGAGAGCTATACATCAAGGCCTGGATGATATTTCAGAGCAGGCCATGATGCGACTTATCTGGCAGGCGAGTGAGAATGTGACTGATGCGATCTGGACGAGCTCAGATTATGATGTGTTTTGGGACGAGATGCATCACAATTCGAATTTGGAGTTGAGTGGTAGCCCTGGCACCCTCGGTCTGACAGAATGGAAATGCGTTGATGGGGGCTTCAATCGGATTACTGATGCCTTTATCCCTCATGTCTCTACTCGCCTGATGCTGAATTGCAAGGTCAACAAGCTTGAGCCTATTCAAACGGAAGGAAATCAAACCAGGACCCGACTTTCATGGCATACCGGATCTGGGAAGAATCGTACTACACACACTAAGGAGTATGACTATACCATCATGGCCGTACCCTTCACCATGACCCGTTTTATGGACCTGCCTAGCTTTTCATCTGTTCTAAGCCGTGCTATGCGCGAAACTGGCTTGCGCTTCCAGTCCGCTTGCAAGGTGGCATTATTATTTCGCGAGCGATTCTGGGAGAAGGGGCCTCGTCCTATCTTTGGCGGTTACTCTCGTCCGGAAAGCCCAGCCGTTGGTTCTTTATACTATCCCATGTATGGATTTAACGAGACTGGCCGCCCAGGCTTAATCATGCACTACCGTGGCGCCGACTGGAGCGATTTCTTCCCGAGCTTTTCAACCGAGCAGCACGTTGAGTTGGTCTTGGATGCGATTGCAGATCTGCATGGCCAAGAGGTCAGAGAACTATACACAGGCGAGTATGAGCGACTATGTTGGCAGCAAGATGAGCATACTGCCATGGCGTGGTGTAGGCCGAATATAGGCCAGCATAAGTTGTACATCCCATCTTACCACCGGACTGAGCACAATACAATTTTCATCGGCGAGCATACAGCACCAACGCACGCGTGGACCAGCTCAGCGTTGTATTCATCGGTAAGAGGTGCAGTACAATTACTATTGCAGATTGGAATGGTCGAAGAAGCGAAGGAGATAAATGCGAAATGGATGGGTAGATGGCTTGAGCTGAAGGAGTAACCTCAGATAGCCTTGCTTGACCTATATCTAAATCCTCGTTACAATAGCAGACATAAAAGCGTATAGTCGAAACCCGGGAAAAGAATATTGTCCAACGAGAAACAAAGGTCGACCAATCTCGCGGGCTCCTAATGTTTAAATGTGAAGAGTCATTATTCTCTGAAACACGTGTTTTCTACGTTCCTAAAGTGCAAAACTCGGGGGTAGGAGTGAAAATCTGGTAATCTACTTGGAGCATTTTGTAGAGGGTTGGACTAGGGATTTAAGAATTAAAATGTTATTGGAGTCGTCTTATCTCCTAGCCATAGACGCAGTCACGGTAATAATTATGCGGGAAAGAGGGGCGTTATAAGCGTTGGAAGAGTAGACGCATGCACATAGCGTCGACATCAAGATTAGGTAATTTCGGGCAAAGATAGAAGCTTTTAGGTGAGGAATCGCCGTAAACCCGAGCTGGGAACTTCCCTTCCTATGTTACAAAACAAAACGAGCAAATCCTCTACTAACTAACGTAAAATATTAGGGGCGATGAGGAGGAAAGACTATAGTAATTGATATCTATAGAGGATTAAGGCTATTTATACTATCTATTCCAGGTATTATATAATATAGTATCCGTGTACCTAATATATAGATTTAGCTAATACACGCCGAATACTATAAACGCTCTATTAGAAACGAGACTGTAGAGCTACCTATAATTAGTATTATTATAAGATTTTCTGGTTAAATACTATATCGATACCTACGATTAATTTATACTACTTATATCTATCTAGAAGCTTATCGTTGCGGCCGTAATATATTAAGATAGGTAGAGTAGTAGATATACTCTTTAAAACTTCCTTAATATCTAGAGTATTAACTATACGTTTCTAATACTTTTTACTCTATAGAGATAGTTGTAAAACTTTTCTTTTACCTATTTAGGAAGATTGTAGAACTTTTATAATGTTAAGTACTTTCTTCTAGCAAGTATACTCTACTACTATAATAGCCTCTAATTGGCTAGGTGTAGGATAGGGTAATAACTAAGAGTAATTACGTACTATAAGAGGATTATTCTTATAGGCTTATAATAGAAGTATAGTGGTAGAATATACGAAGGATATTTAAGTTAACTATAAAGAACTATAAAGGTTAGAGTTATAAGGTTATTAAATATAATTTAGTTTCCTTACTATTTCTTCCTACTTAGTTACTTAGTTAATTAAGCTGCTAAACGTATTATATATCTTATATTAGCTTTATTCTTCTAGTTATATAGAGTTTTAAATCTCGATTAGGTCTAGTATAGGGTTTTCTATAAGAGTATCTATAATACTACCTTCCCCTTCTAAGCTCTCGGCCCGAGAGTTTTACTATCCTAAACTAGTATATAGTAGGGTTAGTATACTGTTTTCGTTAAAACTATATATATCTCTAATACTTCTCCTTTATCGTTTAACTTTAGATAGGTACTATTATACTAATTATATAGACCGTTCAGGCGAGACTATTATACTTTATTCCTAGTATTCCTATAAGAGGTTAACTTATAAAATAGATAAGAAGAAAAGACCTAAAAAATTATATTATTTAAAATACCTTTATACTAGTATATATTTATTATATAATATAGATTACGATACTTAGATTACTCGTATATTATAATCCCATACTACTAGTTCGTTCCTAATTCCTCCTAGTAGTAAAGCGGGATACTAAAGTTGTAAAACTAGAGAAGAAGATTTATCTAGCCTAAAAAGAGTTAAAATAACTTTTTAATAAGGTAGTAGTAGTTCGCGTAAAAATTTAGCATCTTTATAAGATTCGTAAATAAGTAAAGTATAGGTAGATAGAGGGTTATAAATATATATAGAAGTAGCTTAAAGAAGAAAAAGAGGTAGATTATAAAGTAGGTCTTCTTTCTAAGGCGGAGTTACCTCCTATAATATAGCTAATATTATTTAATTCTACTACTCTATCTTTAGATTTTCTTTATAAATTCGGGTTTTATAATATACCTATAATACTATAAGGCTAAGGTTTTCTTCTAGATTTTAGGTATTATTCTATAAGTTCCTATATTTATCTAATCCTAACTATTTAATTAGATAGTATTATTTACTATTTTATATTTTATACTTTATTATTCTCTTAACTTTCTATTTCTAGTCTTTTCCGTATACATCTACGTTATATACTACTAGTTTAGTATCTTAGAGTACCTTTTCTATAAGTATAATATAGAAGGTTAAGTAGATTCTTATAGTTATAGGTAATTTAAGTTGATAATTTACGGGTAATATTTATTCCTTAATCTTATATAGTCTAATTTTAATATAATCTAGTTTACTACTTAGTTATTTACTTTAAATATTTTATTATAGTAGCTAAACTTTTTCTTCTTTCTTAAAGTAAGGTAGTTATTTATATTTCTTATTATAGTATTTCTTTATAGTATATTATAGGAACTAAAGATCTTTTTTTAATAAGTCTTATATTTATTAAATAATTTAAACTTATTTCTATACTTATAGTACTTATAATACTACTTTAATTAGGGTATTATAAGTTTTTAGTTTATACCCGTAGTTTGCTATAAATAGTAATACTCTAGTTATACTATATATAATACTACTATACACGAGTTATACTATTAGTAGTAGTATTATTTAGTTGTTTTATCTATAGTTAAGGTAGTATTATAAGTATTATTCTACTATTTAGTTTATTTATTCTATCTATCTATCTATTTACAGGTAAAATACTATAGATATCTTATATTTAATTTCTAGTAAGTTTATAATTATTTACTAAAACTTTAAAGTAAACTTAGTATTTTAGTCTATAATTATCTTCTATAGTACCTTATATTATACAACAATCTATTTTAGAAAGATATTTACAACTTATTCTACTAGTAATACTTTATTATAGGGAATAAAGTAGGTATATTTTATAAGTCTATCTATAATTATTATAATAGAATTATATACTTCTCTCTTAGAGTAGTCTTTTAACTTTAGTAGCTTAATAATAAAGTCTATAGTAACTTCTATCTATAGCCTAGTTAGTATTTCTAAGTTCTATAATAGTTTATAGAATATATATCTATTAGATTTATTCTATTAGTAGTCTATATATTCTTATAACATATTCTTTACCTATTTTCTTACTTTAGAAAAGTAGAATCTTCTAAAGATTCGTTCTAACATTTTCTCTATTCCTTAGTGTCTGTATATAAAGGCTTCGTGGAATTGTCTAATAAATTCTTTTCTAACTTTAGCTAGTATATAGATTCGATCATAGACGTATAGTAGTCTATCTATCTATTCTAGTTCTTATTCTTAGAATTCTCTAGGCATTCCGTCTATTACTAATCTAATTAATATTATCTAGTTTACTTCTTTAGTAATAGTTATTACTGTAAGTCTTAGATAATTATATACTATACTTCTATCTTATTATTTTCTTAGTAGTATAGCTATAGTTTCTTTCTCTTACTTGTATTCTAGTAGTTTATTTAATACGTCTACTCTTCGGTTTTATTTTCCGCTAATATAGATAATCTTAAAGTCGAATGTAGCTAGTTCTTATAACTATCTAACCTATCTAGAGGTAAGAGTTTTAGTAGTAAGGAAGGTAGTAAAATTTTTATAGTTGTAATAGACTTTAATTTACTATTTTACTTCTTATAGGTATATACGCTATTCTTTAAAGTATACTATAATAGCTAGAAGTTCTTAGTTATATATATTATAATTTATCTCTACTAGTATAAGTTTTTATAAATAGTATACTACTAGATATTATTTTCTATTATAGGCTTATATAAGAATTCTAGCTATTCTTATCTCTAATATATTAGTTTCTATAAAAGCTTTCTTTTCTGGATTGTAGAGTTTTAGTACTAGTTCTTATTAGAATTATTTCTTAACTTCTTAGAAGGCTTTTTCTTATTCGTTTCTCTATATAAAAGTAATATCTTTTCTTAATAGTTGTGTTAAGGGTATAATTATATCGCTCTAATTATCTATAAAGGTTTAATAGAAGTTATAAAACCTTATAAAGGATTAGATATCTTTAACTAACTTTAAAGTTAGCTAGTTTCTAATTGCTACTAATTTATTTAGGTCTATTTATAGCTGTTCTAGTTTAATAATAAATCCTAAATAGTTTATTTATATAGTATAGAATTTATATTTCCTTACCTTAAAATATAATTTTACTACTTATAGTAACGTACAGTACAAGCGAGCTGATCACCCAAGCGAGCTGATCATAATGCTAAGACCATACTAAAATCGCGACTACTTTTCGCAAAATATTATACTTTCTTACATTCTATTATACTATATAGTATAGTAGCCTATTCTTCTATATCTATAGCATTATTTTTACACGTCCGCGAGTTATATCTAGCCTCGCCGCACTACCTACAACACCTTTAAGTCAGCTAGTCTCTATCAACACGCGCCTTCTTCCTACCCTTCTTCCTATCAGTACGAGCGCTAAAATCTTTTAGAGCAGTTAATCGAGCGCCTTCTTTAATCGTTAGATTGCCTTCCTTCTATATACGCTTTCTTTTATACGATTAATATTATGTAGCAGCCTTATTAGCTACTTAAAGCTTAGTAACCTAAGCGCGTAATAGTACGTTTTTATATATTATATATACAGCACCCTTTATAAACTATTTAAACGCCTCTACTATTAAAATAGGCGAGCTATCAAGGTGCTTTTAAACTCTTAATCGAATATACGCAGATTAAGACCTAAATTTAATAGGATTACTTAGTATTTTTAACTCCTAAGGAGTATCTTCAACTATAGAGGGTATTAGCGTATATAATCGAACTTCGAGCTTTAATAGTACTATATCTAGGTTGAATAGAATTAGACCAGCGTCTTAAAAGCTACTTAGGATATTACTCTTTATAATTGCTGCGTTAAAAGCTGCTTTAAAGTAGAGTAAGAACTCGATTTTTATAATATAGTTAATATAACCGCGTATCAGCTGCTCGACTTAACACCTATACGCAGTTTTTAAAGGCGAGAAATAACCTATATCTAGTAGCTACAATAGATATAATAAATGTAGAGGTATATAGAGAGTAATAATATTCTTTTTCTCGTAGAGCTACCTAAATTTAAGCGAGTCGTGGCTCTTATAGCTATTAAGAATTAGCAATTAATGCGTACTAATAGTACAATCCTTTATATACGCGTTAAAATGCTTTAACTACTTAATACTAATATTATTTATCGTCCAGCTATTATTAGTAACCTATATAGCCTAGGTTAGTAGAATATTATCTTCTTTATACTATATAGAGAGGTGGTAGATACCTGTAAAGATAATAAAAGGTGGTATTATCTATCCTATTACGTTAATACCCTAGATAACTGTAGTTTACTCGCGATTATCTAGTTAGAGCTACTTTAGTTAATTCCGTCTCTTAGAGCTAGTAACTACTACTTCTATCGATATTACGCCTATTATAAAGCCTAATTCGTCGAAGTTGTATGTATCTTTATTAATAATACCGTACTTAGCCTTTATATTCTATATAAGGTAGAACTAGCCTTCTATAACCTTAGAATCCTTATATTTAGCTCTTAAATAGTCGTACTTTTAATTGAATTTAACCTTAAGCTTAAGCGTACGTTTAATAAAGTTCTCTATCTAGTTCTTTCTAACCTAGCTAGTAGAGCGCGCAGCTAGTAGTAAATTAGCTATATTTTAAACAGTAGTAAGCCGCGGCGGAAATCCTCTTATATCTAGATCTAGTATATGCTAAATAATTACCCACTTCTTAGTCTTACTAAGCTTTATTAAATTAGGCCGGCAATCGCGTTATAGAGCTGTTCCTTACCTTTATATACTAAGTATACTTTAGGAGATATTATAGATTAATGCAACACGACATATAGTTAGTATTACATCTTATTAAAGAGCTTAAAGTATAAGCTGTATTTTAGCTTCTTTCTAAATTAATTCTGCAGTTATTAGTTATAGTATAATACTATAAAGTATAATTATCGTAATTTTAGTAGGGTTTTAGCATTATAATCAGCTCGCTTAGGTGATCAGCTCGCTTATACTGTACGTTATACGTAGTACTTATTCGATATATTTCTTATATTCTTACTTTATTTTTAAATATATAAGAATATCGTCTAAGTATACTATATAGAATTGTCTAAAGTAGGGTTTTAATACCTTATTAATTCGTTTTTAGAAAGTAGCTAGTATATTAGTAAATTTAAATAGTATAACTAAGTATTTAAAAAGTCTCTTTTTTATTCTAAATACTATTTTCTATTTATCTCCTTTTTTAATATAGATCTAGTAGTATATATTTTAGATGTCTAATTTTATAAAGATAGTAACTTCTTTTAATTAGTCTCTTAAGTTATAGATAAGTAGTAAAGGGTATTAATCTTTAATTATAATATTATTAAGGGTGCGATAATTAATATATATTTATAGGTCTATTAATATACCTTATAAATAAGCAGCCTATATAAGTAAGCGGTCTACTCTATTACTAAAACGCGACACCTAAGCTTTTAATAATAATATAATAACAAAATAATAAGAATATAGCCTAAAACGAGAATTAAGTAAACTTAGCCCTCTTAGCTATTAAAAGAGGCTAAATAAATAGTAAAAGACGCGCTGTTTTAATATTTAATATAATTTAAACAACTATATACTAATAATATACTAGAATCTACTTATAGTATAATTATAAGTCTAACTTAAAGAGACTAATAAAACTTAAAGAGGAGGTTATTATTTAATATATATTTAACCTAGATTTATAAGGATTTATATCTACTTTAACTACTATATAAAATATAGCTAATAGCTTACTTACTAAACGCGGTATAGGCTAGATTAGTATATATTAGTTTAGGAACTTTATTAGACGTACTCCTAAGCTTAAGACACGCCTAAATCGGCCTTATAATTGCTAGAGAGCTCTATACGAAAATCCTAAAATAATTAAAAGCTAGTTTAAGCTTATATAGCGTATTAAAAAGAAGTATAGTATTATATATTATAAGGATTTTCGGCTAGTCTACCGAGCTATATTAGATATCGACGTACGATATTACGGTCGATATTACGCCGGATATTACGCTGGATATTAGCTAATATACCCCTTTTTTATATATATAAATATAGCCCGCTGGCTATCTTTAATCAACTAGTTTAGCTCCTCATCTCCCTCCCTGAGATAAGATTCGCCTCTTACTACAGTTATAAGCCCGGTTACTATACTAAAATAACTGCAACTCAACCTTTTTATATATATATCGCGATTAATATTATACCTTTTTTTTTATTTAGTATTATAATATCGCGATATTATCATCTTTATTATTTACCAACAATCTTTAGGTACTTAGCTATTAGAATTACGTGCAAATTCTATACTTTGTAAGCTTATTAATATACTATATCGCGTTTAAGGCTATTCTTTTAGTATTATATACAAATTCTACACTTTATAAGTCTATTAATATACTATATCGTATTTAAGGCTATTTTATTCTCCAGTATTAATATATTCTAGTATATTTCTAGTGTTGTAACAGTTACACATTCCTTTATAACTATATTTAAGAAGAAGATACTTAGTACCTCTAACGATTAGAAGGATTAGCTCGAATAGTATAAACTAATAGCTAGTAGGCTAAAGGTATAGGAATATTTAAATCCAAGCGTACCTTTTAAAGAGGTTAAAATCTATAGGCTAGAACCTTCCCTCTCTAATATAGGTAAGTTCTAGACCCCGAAGATAAATCTAGAAGAGAAAATAGAAAGATACCCCTCTAGCAGAGTTATATATAAGGAGATAACCTTAATATAAATAATAGATTGGAACTAGGTAAGGAACTAGTATAACTAATAGAGGAAGGATTAGATTAAGATTAACAACGCTTTCTGTACTATATATAGTAATATTCTAACGATAATATCGCCTTAATATAAAGTAATACTTAGCAACGATATAACTAGCTATAAGATTCTTAGAATCTTATAGGAAAAGTTAGCGCCTATTATTAAGTCGAGGGAGCAACTAATCTAGAAGGAATATTAAGCTCTCCTTAAGTACCCAACTAATAGAGAGGTAGAAAAGTAGCTAAATTAGTAGAATTAGGTAATCTATTATACTAAGGCTGCTAGCTTAGTAGAAGTTTAGGGCCTTAGAGTAGAAAAGGATTTTCTTCTAATAGTTACTAAGAAAGATAAAGTGTGGGCGCTAATCTATATAGTACTAATTAATACTAAAAATAAGCTAGGTAGGATTAATTAACCAATTCCTATAATTAAACAATTAGTATACTAATATACTAATTACTATAGATGTTTTAATCTATAGAAGGCGCTCGGCTTGTTTATAACTTTACAACGTTTATTAATTCCTCAAGTAAATTCTAATAGTACTATATAGTAGTTTTAAGAAAAATCTAGTTTACAATTATATACTCTACTACCCTACTTCTATAAGAAGTAATACTTCTAGAGTAATTACAAGTACGTAAACAAATTAATTAGACTACTAAACTAGGTACTAGATTAGAAAATACTAAAAGCCTGAGATGATATTTTAAATAGAAATAACTAGAGGAAAAAGAATATTCTAAAGGTAAATATAGAAAAATATAAGAAGTTAAAATCCTCGTTTAATAGTAAAGCTTCTATAAAAGCTGCTAGCTTTTAGGGAAATACCTAGGTAATTTAAAGGGGCAATTTTTTAGCAAGTACTACCCCTAAGAAAGAAGAGACTAGTATTCTAAATTAGTAGATATTTAATCTAGGTTCTAATATCTATATATATAACTCTAAGGCTTTTAGTTAGTAGACTACTTAGATAGTAAATTCCAAGGATAAAATTACTGCGGGAGGTAGTATATACCCTATATTAGAATAGGGTACTATTATAATTATAATTAATTCTCCTATAGGTTTAAGGAATATTAAGCTAATAGAAGTCGCTTATATCCCTTAATTACTAACTAATGTTATAGCTCTAATTAGAAATAGAGAATAGAGTATTTAGTTTAACTTAGGTAGAGATTACTTTTACTAGTATAATTACTATAATATTATTTGTTATTTAGAGTTGTTTAACAGCTACTAGCTATTAGACGCGAATCTAGTAAAAAAGCTTCTACTTAATTTACTTTCCGGATATAAGATAGTCGTAGTAATTAAGAAAAAGCTCTTCTATTACTAGTAACTAATATAAATTATTTCTTCAGCTAAAGCGTACCGATTATTAGACTATTTAGGTAGAGATTTAGTATTAGTCCTACCTTAGGTAGCTGAGGGTATCTAGTTAAGTAATTAGGAAGTACTAGTATAGTAAGATTACTAGATATATATATAAGCGAAGTTATTATAGTAGATTAGCTAGTGTAGTTAGTTTTACCCGGCTACTAAACTATTTAAGAGAATCGTAATTAATATTATACAACTTTAGAAGGACCGCGAGAGGTGCTATAATAGTAAAAGATACCTATTTTATATAGTTAATTAGGTGTTCTAGTAGTATAAGAGATTTATAATACACGATTAGTTGAAATCTACTCTTATAAAAGCCTTTAAAATACTATTAGCAAAAATTAAATAATAGTATAAAAGAAAGATTGTATATATCTATATAGATAATAATTTAAGCTTCTTAGAACTTATAGAAGTATTACTTAATTAAGAAATTGTAATTAAAGCTCGCGCGCCTTATATACCTAAGTAGAATAGTCTAGCGGAGTAAGTAAAGTATTAAATTATAACCCGCGCGCGTACTCTCGCGATAGAAGGTAATATCTCTAATAAATACGCCAACGAATTAGCTTACACAGTAATATATCTACTTAATAGGACGCCGATTATAAGCCTTTGATTTAAAACCCTATATAAAGCCGTTTTTAGCTATAAACCGTCTCTTACTTACTTTTAGGTTATAGAATCGCGAGCGTACGTTTTAGATAAAACTCTATTAAGAGGCGATAAACTAGTATCGCGGGTACTAATTAGGAAACTCTTACGATATAGGAGTACGAATATATACCGAATACTAATTCCGAAACTAAAACGGGTATTTAATACTAGAGACGTTATATTTAGCGATATTATATCTAGTAAGGAGGAGGAATATCCGCTAAAAGAATCTCTAGAGAAGATTCTTTTTTAAATTAATAATATTAAGAGCTCTATTAATAGTAGTAATAATAAAACGATTAAAGTTATAGAAGTAATCTACGAGGATCGGCTGCCTAATTAAGATATCTCTACTAAGTTAGCAGGTAATTTAATTAGTAAGAAGGCCTATTAGTAGAAGAATACTATTTTTAAAGAACAAATCGACGATATTACTAGTAATTAGGGACTCCTAATACTAGAATTAATACTAGCGCCAGTACTAAGGAATTAGGATACCCCTACAGCGCTACTAATAGATAGTAAAGATACTATATTTAGCGATAATTTACTATAAAGATAGTAACTATCGCCTTCTTATACTTCTATACCTTTAAGAAGAATAAATAATACCCCACGGAGGGAAGAAATTAGTAGCTAAGTATTAAGGGATAATATAATCTAGGGAGGTAGGTTCTTATATATAACGATGTAAAGAAATCGTTCTATGAAAAGCTTTATATATAACCTTATCCTAAAGCTTTTCGCTTATCTTATTCTACCCCCAGTTCTACCCCTTTTCCCTTCCGTATATAGTTGTATACTCCCTTATAAGTAGCTTAGTAGTTCTTCTATATCCTTTTATATAAGGCCTATAGGTGTTAATAGAATTTCTAGGTCTCTAAACCCTTACGTACTCTTATATACCTCTAAGTAGATTTATACTATATTCGGACCTATTATCTTACCTACGCTATTATATTATATAGAAGAACTTAATACTACTAGTAACAGCCTCTTTAATAATATCACATCAATTATTTATTTAAATATATCTAAGTCCAAAATACACCCAATTTAATTTAGATTATAATACTTATATACTATTATATTAAATTATTTAGTTATCTAGATAGGATTTTAGAAACCTTCTATTAATTAAAGCCTTTAGGTTTAGAACTTTCTATCTTCTACGATTAGGATTGCCTTTAGAAAAGTCGCATAGAGTACGCCTAGGTAGAAACTTAAAGACTACTAATAACCTATTAGAATTAGAGGTAACCGCTAATATTTGACTATAATTCACCTTCTAATTCCTATACTAGAACCGATATATGCGTAAGTTATAATAAGAGTAAACTTCTATCTACGCGTGTAGAACAACTATTACCTCTTATAGGGGGCCCTGTAACAGGCAGACCCCTTTTTATAGGGCCTATAATAAAGAACCTATCTAATTTAGAGGAAAATTAGAGTAAACTAACCTTTAAGGAATAAATCGCAATTTTATAAGAGGAGATTATACGCTTAATATAATAGAGAACTATTAGTTCTAATTAACCTCTATAAACTACTAAATTAGAACTAATAATACGCTAAGAAACTTTTACGACTTCTCTAGTAAGAAACCTCTTAGCTACCTTTAAGTCCCCTTAAGCCTACCTTACTAAATATATACTTAAGATTAAAAGCCTTATAGATAGTAGTAAACCTATATTTAAATAATAGTAAGCCTTAATCTTAGACCAACTCGAGATTAATATAGATTACTATCCGATAGAATATATATATATAGTATTAGTATAGAGATATACCTCTAGTACTACGAAAGGGTATCTAGAACTAAAATACTTAGCTAAATTAGACTAGTATTAGTTTAAGAATACTAAAAAAATAATTTCGCTTCTACAATTATATTTTATTATAGGTAATAAAGAGATAGAGGCACGATAGGCGTTTTAGATCCTAAGAATAAATAAGAGAGAAGTATTTCTAACTTTTAAAACTCGCTTTATTAGTATAACTATTAGGGGATCTGTATTCTAATCTAAATAGTTCTTCTACCTATAAGATAAGATTCTCCCTAGCCTAAAGATACTAAACCTTAGCTTTAAGCTTATATAAAAAGGTTCCTTTAACGCTATAGTCGCCTATTTAATAGCCTATAATATAGAAAGGAGGAGTATTTTTAACCTTCTAGAATAAACTACTAGCCTATAGATTATAGCTAAAATAAATTTAGATCGGTACTAGAAGGTTTCTAAGAGTTTATCTAAAATAACCTATAATTTAATACCACCCTAATCTACCCTAGTATTAATACCTCGTTCTATTATAATCATTTTCTAACTATTTAGTAAGACTCCCGCACCTAAAAGATATATAATTCTAGATAATTACTATAATTATAGTAAACTAGAATATTTTACAAACGAATATATAGTCCTTAAAATATAAGAAATAGAGGTTAAATAAGAGGAGATTAAGGAAGAAGAGTTTCTAGACGTAAGTAAGTACTACCTAGATAGTTCTTGGGTGGGAAATAGAGACATCTAGAAAAACTCTCTATTCTAGACTTAAATAAGTATAATTTATTAAATATCGATTTGTTATATTTATTTAGAGGAAAGTACTTCTAAATCCCTACTATTTTATATTTAAAAGGCGTTAGTATACAACTAAACGCCCTTATTAATACTAGCGCTTAAAGCTTCCTATTCCTTAATTCTACAGTAGCTAGATTACTCTTCTAAACTCTATATATATTAATACAGCGCTTACCCTTTAAAATTATTGTTAAAGGTTTTCAGGACCGAATCTAAACCCTAGTTAATTAGTATATCTACTTACACCTATAAATTAATAGAAGAACTATCCGAAACTACCTATTTATTATTATAGATTTAGGTACTTAGGATTATATTATTAGTATTAAATAGTTATATTATTTTTAACTCTAGCTAGATATAGATAAGAATTAGATTATATAACCCTCTAAGTATTCTACTACTTATAATTCTTTACCTCTTCTTCTTATATAATTAATTTAGCCAGCACGCGATAAGGAGGTAGAGCTAGATATCTAGCAATATAACGCTCTATAAGAAAAGGACTAGTATTAGTAGTCTTATAGTTCGACTATCTATTGTATTAAGAGTCTACTAAAACTACTAAAACTATATTAGTCTTTTATAACTTATAGTTTAAATAAGCCTAAAGCTCCCGCACGCCCGAATATAATAAAGTCTAAACCTAATTCAAAGAAAGTTTATTCTCCTATTATTACTCTTATCTTAGCTAATACTTTCTACTTTAATATAAAGAGGAAAGAGAACAAGTTTTTCTCTATATCTCTATACGAAATTAAGTAGCTAATTAAAAATAAGTAAGTTCTAGAGCTGGAAGATAAGGCTAAAAATAAAGTACTAGTAAATCTCCGATTACTATCTAAATATTATAAGTATTAGAATATATTTAGTAAAACTACGGCTTATTAATTATTAGAATACCGCTCTTATAATTATAAGATTATCCTTATAGAATCCCTCCCTAATAATTACAGCCCGTTATATAAGTAGAATATTAAAGAGCTGGAGGTAACTAAAAAGTATATTATAGATAATCTATAGTATAGGTATATCGAGTAGAGTTAAAGCCCCTTTATATTTCTAATTCTTTATATCTATAAACTTAATAGCGACCTATATATCTGCGTAGATTATTATAAACTTAATATTCTTACCCGTAAGAATATATATCTAATACTATATATAGATAAACTTTTATCTAGGCCTATTAAAGTAGTAATCTTTATTAAGTTTAATATTCGTATAGCCTTTAATAAGATTAGAATAGATCCTAGTTCTAAGGAATATACTACCTTTCAGACTCGATATAGAATCTATAAGTATAAAGTTCTATCTTTTAAATTATATAACAACCTAGCAACTTACTAGTACTATATAAATAATATACTAATCAACTATTTAGATAACTTCTATATTACTTACCTAGATAATATCTTTATCTACTCTAAAGACGAGGCGATATATACTATCTACGTTAAGAAAGTTCTTAAGAGATTACGTTAAGCAGGGTTATAAGTTAATATTAAGAAGAGTAAATTCTATATTACCTAAACTAAATACCTTAGCTACATTCTCTTAAATAAAGGCCTTAAGGTTAACTTAAAGAAGGTAGAAGTACTGCGTAACTAGTAGCTACCTACTATTATAATAGGTGTAAAATCCTTCTTAGGTTTTACTAGATTCTACTAACAGTTTATACCGGAATTCTCGCGTATCGTAAAGCTAATTATCGTACTATAGAGCCCTATAACCCCTTTTATATAGACTTTAGAATATAATATTACCTTTAAGAAATTAAAGTTAGCCCTATTAAGTATACCTACTCTCTACTACTTTAACCCTACGTTAGAAATAAAAATGGAAACTAATACCTCTAATAGAGTAGTTGTAGAAGTACTATTATAGAAATATTCTAATAGAAAATAGTATCTTATAGCGTTCTATAGTAAGGTTCTATCCAGTTCGGAACTAAACTAGAAGATCTATAATAAGAAACTATTCGCAATCGTTACTATGTTTAAATAATAGAGGGTAGAACTTACTTTAGTAGCTACTAGGACTCTAGTATATACCAATTATTACTTACTTAAATATTTTATAACTATAAAGATATTTAATATTTGTTAAGTTTATTAGACTAAGGAATTAGTTTAGTATTAGTTCTAAATCGAGTATACTCTAGGTAAAAATAATATTAGAATAGACATTCTTAGTTATCGCGAATAAAATATAGAAAACTTAAAAGTAGCTTAAACTAATAACCGGTTAATGTAATAGGCTAGTATAATAGATTACAGCGTAGCAACAATAGATAGAGTAGTAGAGCTAAAATATTCGTATATTCAGTTCTCTTAAAAAAGAGATAGCTGATAAAAGAGAGATAAATTGCTACTATCCCTGCAGGGTACGATTCAGCTATTTTAACCCTAGGTTAGGTAACTCTATATTATTAACCCGTGACTTAAAGCTATAAGATATTATATTATCTCTCTTCTTAGAAGGCTGTTGTCGCGACAGCTTATAGAGGATAAATATCGCCAGAATAGACTAGTAGAGCTACCCTAAGATGGGTGCTATTATATAATCTTAAGTTCCTTCTAGGTTAAGTAGTATATCGTTACTACTACTTTCACCTTCACCTAGTAACATCGACCCTCAGAGAATCTTCATTACTTACTACCTAGAGCGGTATAAGTAAACGGCGCTAGTAGAGTAAACGCTAATTATAAAAACGCTACTCCCCCCGCCTATTCTACTTCTTTAATCCTTATACTTCCTCAACCGCCTTAATAAGTATAATTCCCTCAGTCTTCAGCTGCGCATTTAGTACAGTTGTTATAGCTCTGTATAGGATATAATAGAGTACTTCGTAGCTAATAAGGGCTAGTAGATACGTATACTCGCTGCCCGCGCCGCCCGCCGCCCATTTTTCTATTCTCGCCACGCTTCTCTGTATATACCCCTCTCGCGCCCTCCTCAGCGCCTTTCTAGTCTATAAACAGCTAATTTACGCCTAACAGGTCTATAGCGTAAAATATAGTACTTGCTCCAGTCTGGAAGCGCTGCATCGAGGAGGCTAAGAGTAAGAAGCCCTATACTATCTACTGTTTCTACTATCTAAAACGTCTAGCTCGCGGTAAGCTATATAAAGCAGATAGTAACTGCAAATTCGCTTCTTCAGACCTGCTTATAGCAGAATATCTCTACAAAGGTATTTAATATAATATCTATCTCTACTACCTTAAAAAGAATAATAAGGATTGTTTTAAAGTACGTTCTGGGCTAATATAGCACACTCTAACCTTCTTACAGCTAATATATCTATAGCCGGACCCATCCACGCTAGAGTATATTGTAAAGGTTAATTAAGCTATTAAAGCCCTTATTACCGCCCGTATTAGTAGTAATAAGACTTAACTAGTCTAAAAGGTTTAAGATGCTGCTTAAACGGTGGTTAAGTAGACTTAGATATACGTTCTAGCCCTTTTTTGCACATTCTGGTACTAATAGCAATATCTAGGCTCGGTAAGAAAGATTCTAACTTCCTATTCGCCTATAACAGCAAGAATAGGAAAACCTTGTCTAGAATTAAACTTACTAACTAGGACTATATTAAGATTGGTATAGCGCGCAAGCGCAAGGCCGAGGAGAATCTTCTTAATATAGATAACGATAAATATGCTAAAGTAAAGGAAACAAAGTCCTCTATAAGTTAATCCGGACTATATTGTACCGTATTATTCTATACTAACGCTTTTAGCCTATTCGCCCTGTTAAAAAGGCTCGACCGAGTTGTAGTAGGGGAAAAGGTTGTAGTAAAGCATAAATATTAGTGGATAGTAGTTTTTTTTCGGATATTAACAGGTTCTCCGGCGTTTCTGTAGATATAATACCCCAGTCAAGCATCTTATAGCCTAGGTTAGCGCTATATTTGGAATAATATAATATTTCCATCTCCTATATGCTATTCTAGTCTATAATATACTATAATACAGTTCTTCTAGTATTAACAGCGGGAATTACCGCTTTTTATAATTACTGAAGAACCTATATTAATATATAAGGCTAACTTTATAGGCACTTATTCCTAAACCTTATTTATATAACTTTAGTCTAGTAATAGCGCTATTAAACACCTATAAAAAACCTTAATTTAAGGAAAACTAGGTAAAGGTAGCTATATTAACTAGAAAGTTTATATAAAGGTTATACTTTAAAATAACTTAACTATCCTTCTTCTTTTTCAAAGAGCATCCACGGTCTTTAATAGGTTTACTTAATCTCTTTAGTTTAATACCCTTCTTTTTCTAGAATACTTATAGAGCGTTAGTACTAATATTTGCTCCTAGCTCCTAACTATTCTTAGAGTCTGGGTAGTTCTTCTATTTAACTAAGTATTCTTATACTCTAACAGAGTTTTACTTTTACTTAATAATGCGATTAATTTTATATATATCATCCCCAAATTAACGTAAAGTATCTTATATTAGGCTATCTAGACTCTAAATAGGCCCTTTTAGGTTATACAGTTCTAGTAAAGATATATAAAATATTAGATAGATACTACCTAACTCTAGAAGGTTAATCTAGTAGGTTATAGGCGTTATAACCTTTATTACTGTACTAGGTCTAAAATACTTCTAATCCAATTTCTTCTTAGGACGGGTTAACTTAATATATCGATTTAATACCAGCACCTTATCTCCTATTACTAGAGATAAGTATATTCTCTTCTTATCTGCGTATTTCTTTTAATAAGCTATTATAGTACTAATCTTCGCTTTATATTTACTTTGTAATACTAGTACTTTAGCTACTATACCTCTTGCTAAAGGAGCTTCTCCCTCTTCTAAAGGCTCGCCTAGCTAATTAGATCCTCGGGGATCTGCACTATAGTAAACGCGAAAAGGTAAGATAGTAGTAGTTATATAAGCGCTGTTATTATACGCAAACTCCGCTATAAACAGCTAAACTACTTAATTATCTTACTCTAAGTAGTAGAAATAATGTAAATACTACTTAAGCGTCTAGTTTTATCTTTCTATTAGCCCGTCGGTCTCTAGGTAATAGGCTAAACTAAGACCTCGCTGAGACGCTAAATAATAGTAAAAGGTCTTCTAAGATTTTAACTTCGTTAGAATACTGTAGTTGGATATTATTAACTCTAGGATATTATATAGTTGGATAACGTCGCGTATCTAAACCTATATTAGGTTTTCTATAGTTTAGGTGGAGATAGTAGGGATATAATAGGCTATTTTAGTTAACTGGTTGACAATAACTATAATTAAGTCGTATACTTGACTAAGGAATAGACTTAGAGGGAGTTCTATAATAAAATCAAACGTAACTTACTCCTATAGTCTACTTAGTACAGGTAACAGTTGTAATAGGCTATAAGGCTTATACCTAGAAGTTTTTACTCTTTTGTACCTTAAATAATCCCGATAGTAGGCTTTAATATTATCTCTTATACCTTTCTACTAAAATTAACACGATACTCTCTTATATATTTTTATCTATCCTCTATAACCTGCTATAGGGTGGTTATATGCCTAGTTAAGAGCGTTTTGCCTCTTTTAGAGCGTTATCAGCTCTATCTTCCCTTTATTACCTTCTTTAGCCTACTCCGGGCCGTTGTAGTATTCTTAGTCTAAGGAAGGGGTTTCTTCTACTTCCTGAATAGGAGAAAAATCTTTCTAAGTAGTCTATACGCGGGTTACTACTATTAAGATCTTAAGGATCTTAGTACTATTATTCTAGTCTAAATTAGTTCTTTCTACCCTTTTAGGGCTAATCTTAGCGCGTATGGGTTTAATATATCTTATATTAGACTTCTTCGAAGGTGCTTGTGCTTCCTTTATATAGTCTAGTTAATGTGATAGTCCGTCAGCTGGGTTGAGTTTACTAGGTTAGTAGATAAGGTTATAATCGTACTTAGTAAGCTTGAGATACGATTATATATATTAATAGACTAAAGTCTTCGTTTCTATAAACTAATAGAGGTTATTATAGTCTATATAAAGGTTGAACATAACTTCTTATAGGTACTAACGCTAGTACTCTAAGCTTTCTACTATTACGAGTAGTTTCTAGTTATACATATTATAGTTATATTCTATCGTACTAAACTTTCTTAAAAAGAAATCGATAGGTTACTATATTATCTTACCTACTTGCTCTTCTATAAGCTGGCTAAGAATTCCTGAAATAGCGCCCCTAAAAGTATTAACCTTAACCCTTATAGGCCGAGTTGGCTTATAATAAGCTAGGATAGGAACGCTTAAAAAAGCTTCCTTTAACTGTTAAAAGGCCTCTAGTCCTTCTTAACTAATATCTAGCTCTTAACTTTCTTCTCTTCTCTAGGTATAGCCTCCTTTAGCGGCCTTTAGCCCCTTTTAGGTTAATCTTGTTAAAGGTAAGATAATCCTTAAGAATCCCGTAATAAACCTATAATAGTAGTTTATAAATCTAATAAAAATCCTTATATCTTATATAGTTTACGGGACTAGTTAATCCTAGATAGTTTTCAACCGGGAGTAGTTAAATTTAATCCCCTTAGGGCAAATAATAAACTTTAGGTAGTCTATTTCTCTAGTATAGAAGTTATACTTACTAAGTTTTATAAAGAGCTTAGCCTTATATAGTCTCTAAAGTACTTCCTTAACATGCTTAATATGTTCCTCTTCTATATTAGAGAAGATTAAGATATTATTTAAGTATATAATATATATTATATTAATAAGGCTAGTAAGCGTCTGGTTAATATACGCTTAAAATTAGGCTAGTATATTTGTTAGGCTAAACGGTATAATAGTATACTTAAAAGAACCGTATCTAGTATAAAACGCGGTCTTCTATTTATCTCCTTTCTTTATCCTAATTCTATAGTAAGCTTCTCTAATATTAAGCTTAGTATAGTACTTAGCTTGCGCTAGACGCTCTAGCGACTCTAAAATTAGGGGAAGAGAGTGCTGATTACGTATAGTAATCTTATTTAGGCCTCTATAATCTATATAGAGCCTTAAACTACTATCCTTCTTCTTTATAAAGAGGATCAGTACGCTAGTAGGCGATTAGGATCTCCTAATCCATCTACGTTATAAGTATTTATCTAGATACTTCCGGAGATACTGAAGCTTAACTAAAGATAAATTATACAGCGGTTAATATAGAGGACTAGTTTCTTCTAGCAGGTTTATAGCTAAATCTTAAGGCCTATACTCTATAAGCACCGAGGATTGCTTTTTATTAAATACATCCTTAAAATCGGTATACTCTAGCCGTAATTAGCCCGTTTTAGCGCTAATTTCATCTACTATAGCTACTGAATTGACTAGGCATATATAGATATCTACTTTACTACCTGTAATAGTCTCCGCGAACTCTTCTACGTCTTCTAGTACTACCTTATAGAACCGGGGCAAGTCTATAGCCTTTACCCCCCTAAAGAGTATCTTTCTACTAAAAAAGTTTAATTTCGGATTATAATCCTGTATCTAGGGTATTCTAAGGTAAACCTTATACCCTTTAAGGTCTAATATTATAAACAGTACCTTATAGACTTAAACCTTACTACGCGAGTCTCTAACGGCGACCTTTATAATAGTAGTTCTATATATTAGGATCTTAGAGCCGTTCGCAGCTTCTACTATTAACTTTAGTAGTAGATTAATTTTTAGGCTATGCTACTTTATAAGTATAGTATTAAGAAGATTTAGTTGCGCACCCGGGTCGATTAAACAATTATTCTTAGCTAAACCCTCTACTACTATCTTAACTATAAGTAACTTTATAGGAGTTTAAAAAAGCAATTTATATAATTTTCCTAGCTTCTTACTCTCCCTAGAGAGTTCGATATAGGCTAGAAGAGAGGAGCTTAGTCCTTCTAACCTTTACCTTTTCCCGACTTCTATTCGGGAGCTCCTTTAGACTTCTCTTTCTTCTAGAGATAGTTAGGAGATTTATAGCCCTCCTTTTTATATATCTAATATATAATAGAAAGCTGCTCTAGGTAGGTATTACCTTTCCTAGACCTCTTTAGGAGTTTCTAGCCCTTTCTAGCCTTCTTCGGAGTACTATTACTCTCCCCTAAAGTATTAGACCCTCACCTCTTATGATTGCTTATATTACGCCTCTTTTACCCCTTATAAAGCTTTTAGTAACGCCTAAAGACTATATTCGCGTGTTCTTCCACCTCTAGCAGTATCTAAAGCTATAGTCTTAGGAGGAGATCTAAATCTCTCCTTATCAGCTTAGATAAGGCTAAGATGAACTTATTTACTATACGGTCTTTATTTATCTCTCTAACTTCTTCCTATAAAGGTCTTATATAGTTTAATAAGTTAGTTGGAGACTGGCCTATTCTTTATCTACACCTTTTTAAGGTATCGAAAGCTTCTTACCTTTATTCTAATAGAGTTCCTAACACGCTTAGCATCTTTACTTTTAAAATATCTTATATAAGGATCTAGTATGTACTCTTTCGGCATTCTATAGTTTTATATATCTCCTATAAAGTCTTTAAAGACTCTAAGATATACCTAGAAATAAAAGTAACTTTCTACCTTTCTATTTAAAAGTCTGCCGGCGACTAGATAAAGTACTTTTTATAGTTTTAGACCTATTGGTTATAGTCTATACAATCCTTTTTCTTGTAGGTATAAGGAGGTTCGGGGCGAGGAAGGTTAGCTTAGATAGAGATAGTTCGCGGCAGCTGTACTTCCTCTAGTATAATAATAGCTAAATCGATTGTAGAGATGTTACTTACTTTATATTATTACTTTATCTCCCATAGCTATTTAAGATCCTTCTAATTTTATTCGCCTTATATCCATCACTACAGTCTTTTCAAGTCTTCAGCATCCGCGTCCTACTCTATACTACTCTAGGCCGGAGAGCGCTGGATAGTACCGCAACTCTACAATTCTTTAGATATTCGATAAATATTTGCTCTAGTCTACTCTTCCAGCTAAATAAGTCCCTTACTAGCTCTAAGGTCAGCGTCTCGCCCGTTACTAGATGTTGGGGTCCTTATACACCCGGCTGAGCCGGCTGTTAAGCTGAGAGGGGTAGGAGACGTATTTATAGTGTCGGAAATTGCTGCTAGGCTGCTCTAAAGAGTTAGAGCAATTCGAATATAATAGGCTAGTATAATAGATTATAGCGTAGTAATAATAGATAGAGTAGCAGGGCTAAAATGTTTGTATATTCAGTTCTCTTAGAAAAGAGATGGCTGATGAAAGAGAGACGAATTGCTGCTATCCCTATAGGGTGCGATTCGGCTATTTCAACCCTAGGTTAGGTAACTCTATATTATTAACCCGTAACTTAAAGCTATAAGATATTATAGTTAAGAGTCCTACTTAGACCGTATTAACTTTACCCCTAAATTAATACTAAATTAGCCTAATCTTATATTACCTAAATAATAACTTAAGTAGCTATACTAAATATTATTGAAGGTTAGAAGTAGGTTATATTACTAGACTCTCTAGAGTTAATCGACGTATTATTATAGGAAAACCAAGTCTCCTTCGCGTAGGAACGCACACTTTTACCCTACAAGTATTAGATAGAGAATAGACTACTCCTCTATAATAATTGCTTATATATTCTATTAGATTTAGGCCTTTATACGCGACTTATATAAGAGACTTATAACTAAGTATCCTCCACACACCTAAACGCTACTAAAACCTATTAGTTACTATCCCAGAAGTACTACTAGAAGGGTATAGAGGCTACTTATAAACGATATATACGGAATTGCATCCTATACTATAAAACTTATCTAATATAAACCCGAGCCCTAGGTTTTATCTACCTACTTCTTATACTAAATTAACTAATATAGTATCTATATATTAACTTTAAGAATTTCTCTATAGATAAGTCCGGATATAATTAGATTATAGTAGTAATTAATCGCCTATCTAAATAAGCGGTATCTATTCTCTACTATTATATAATTAACGTACGGGGAATGGCCGAATTATTTATTTAATAGGTGTACCGCTTTAGCTATACGCCCGAAACTATTATTTTAGACTAAAGATCTTAGTTTATATCTAGTTTCTAGTCCGAATTCTACTATATCTTAAGCGTAAAGATTAAACTATCTACTACTTATTATAAAGAGACTGATAGATAGATAGAGATTATAAATAAGTATATTAATTAGAAACTGCGCTCTTTCGTATCCTTCTACTAGAATAACTAGAGTTCTCTATTACTTATAATCGATCGAGTATAAGTAATTCTGCTCTATATAACTATCGGAATATCCCCGTATTAGATCTTATATGGATTTAAGCCCTGTTAGAGTTAGGATTGAAAATATTCTATTAATCCTATTACTATAACAGACAAATTAAATTATAAGAACGCCTTAGCTCTAGTAACTTGTATATATATAGCCTAGGAAACTGTAAAGGCTAATATTAAAAAGGCTTAGAATTGTATATAATCTATTATTAACTATTATTAGTAACCGATTGATTAGTAGATTAGTAATATAGTCTACCTAAATACTAAGAACCTTACGGTCTAGAGACTAAGCTGAAAGCTATCTAATTAATAGGAGGGCCCTTTTAAAGTACTAGAATAGGTTAGAAACTTATACCGTTTACAGCTACCTCTAAAATCGAGAATATATAATATCTTCGCACTAAACCTACTATATAAAAATCCCTAGGACCTTCTACTAGGGTAAGAAGCTCCGAAACCACCTACTATCGCTATTAAGGGGGTAGAAGAGTAGGAGGTTAAGGAAATACTAGCTAGTAAGCTATATTATAAGACCCTCAAATACTATATAAAATAGGTAGGATATAATTCCAACCCGGTCTAGTATAAAGCCTTAAATTTTATAGGTTTACCTTATAAGTTAAGGGCTTTTTATAATAAGTATCCGAATTAGCTAAGACCCCTAAAAGCTCTAACTAAATAGATTAAGGTATACGAGGATAGTATAGAGAATATAGATTATCTAGTAGACGATAATATATAAGAGTTGAGTAGTAGATTAAAAAACTAAAGTATAGGCCTAAAATTACTCCTCTATAAAATCTAGAGGGTCTAATAGCAGGCTGTTAGATACCTCCCTAGTCCTCTCCTCCTCTACCCTCTTTCCTCTTCTTTCCCTCTAGACTCCCCCTAAACCTCTTCTATCTTATCTTTAGCCGCCTGAGAGCGCCGCGATATCAGCTTAAAGGCTAGATACTAAAGCCTCTAGAGCCGAAACCTGATAGAGCAACTTAGTACTCTAGTAGAATAAAGCTACCTAGATACTAGCTATAGAAAAGCTATCTTCCTAACTCTTTACAACCTAGGCTATAAGCGCTAGGCTATAAGCGGACTCCGAAATAGCCTTAAAGGCCACCTTTTTATCCTTCTTATCCCCTGCGTATCGAGCTACTATCTATAGTTTAAGATAGCCCCAGAGGACTAGAAACTCCTCCTTATAGTAGAAGAGGATCTATAAGTATATTAGTAGTAAGTATCCTACTAGTATTAGATATAATTTATATAGGGTTGTACTTTTTATTTTACAAGGTGTAATACTTGCATTTTTTTAATCTTAGAGACTAAAAGGAAAATATTATATACTACCTGCGGGCGAGTATACGCGTAGCTTAAAGGTAGATAACTTAAAAGGCTTCTAAAGAGGTTCTAAAAGGTAGGTAGAGTAGTATATTAATTAATTTTTTTTATGAGGTATTAGTAATACTTTAATAATTAACGGTTCTAGGGACGCGTAATAATATATATAGAGTAGAAGTTATTATTTAATTAAAGAAGCTTAATTAATAGCAACCTGGTAATATATTAAGACTAGTAAACGCTTGTTGCTATACGCGACGAAATTGTAATATTAATAAACCGTTATAATAGTAGTTACCAGCCGATATATAGGTCAATTATACTCACCGCGAAAACTTTACTTAATATTATGTTAATAAATACATCTCTATAGGCAACTGTATATATTAGCTCTTACTAGTAAATACCTCCTTAAAGAAATTTCTTTATACTGGAACCTATCTATAATAGCCCCGATTCCCTCCCAAACTAGTATAGATAGAGACTATCAGCCTATAAGGAGGGGGGTAGTATAATAATGCAAAGAAATCGTTCCACGAAAAGCTTTATATATAACCTTATCCTAAAGTTTTTTACTTATCTTATCCTACCCCTAGTTCTACCCCTTTTCCCTTCTGTATATAGTTGCACACTCCCTTATAAGTAGCTTAATAGTTCTTCTATATCCTTTCGTATAAGGCCTATAGGTGTTAATAGAATTTCTAGGTCCCTAAACCCCTATATACTCCTATATACCTCTAAGTAGATTCGTGCCGTATTCAGACCTATTATCTTACCTATACTGTTATATTATATAGCTGTAGGCCGCCTTAGTTATACTTTACAACCTTTACAGCACTGTCTAATAGTAAGCTAATACTGGTAAATTATATAAAGGAAACTTATACTATTAGAAAATATTATCATAATTAGCTTCTACTAAAACTAAAGTACTATAAAGATCTAAAGAATTATCTTTTTAGCGCTAGCTTCTATAAAGCCTATTATACTAAGTTATAGAAGTAGAAGGATATAGATATCTAGTAGAAGGTAATAATCTTCTAAGACTCTACTAAAATTCTTTTAGTAATATAGGTATTCGCATATAAATTTAATAAGGATGGTTTCCTATATAAATTTAAGGCTAGATTAGTTGTATACAGCGATCTGCAATCTTAATAGGGAGATACCTATACTACTATACTAGCTGCACGAACCTTTTACTTTCTAATATTAATTGCAACTTATTTTAAACTTAATATATACTAGTTCGATATTATTAATACGTTCCTTAACTGCCGATTAGACAGGTTAATATATATCTATATACTAGAAGGTTTCGTATATAAGTATAAGAAATATCTACAACTATAGAAAGCTATATATAGCTTTAAGGATGCTCCAAAACTTTGGTATTATAAGCTAGATAGGACTTTAAGGTAATTAGGCCTTAAAATAGTACTAGAAATATCTTACTTATATATAAACGATAAGCTGATCGTCTTCTTTTATATTAATAATATTATAATTCTAGTTTACCTATTAAATATCTCTACTAAGTAGAAATTTGAATCGTAATTAAGTAATAAATATAAACTTCGATCCCTCGGAAATCTAAATTAGTTTCTAGGAGTTTGAGTCGTATATAATATATAGTAGTATAAGACCTAGCTGCTATAGGACTTATTTATTAATAAGGTGGCAGTACGATTTAATATTACGGTTAATAAAAAGGCGCCGAGTACGCCTCTATATAAGAATATACTACTAGCTGCTACTAAGGAATCCTCTAATAAAATATCTTACTACTAATAACTAATTAGTTATCTAACCTAGATCGTAGTTTTTATACGCCCTAATATCGCGCGAGTATACTCGATATTATTATAATACCTCTAGAACCCTAGTAATTATTATATTAACGCTGCTTTAAGGGTATAGCGATATCTAATTAGTATAAAGTACTTAGCAATTATAGCAACAGCTGATAATATATAAAACACCTCTACTATTAGCTAGAGTAGTAATACTAATTATATTAACTCTATAGAGTAATTACTATTTTATAGTATATCTAATACAGCCTTCAGCGATAATTCTAATACTTATCGAAGTTCCTACAACTATATATTTCAACTTTTTAGGATGCTAATCGATTAGAAAGCCTCAATTTAGTATATAGTTATAAAATTAACTACTAAAGCAAAATTATTAGTACTATTAGTTGCCGGATTAGAAATAGAGTAGTAGTAGAAAACTTTCGCTTTACTGCGCTTCTATATTAATACGCAACTAGTACTACTTTATAATAATTAACAAATAGTAGATATTGTAAATAAGCTATCTAAGCGTCTTAATACTAAACTTTACTATGTAGATATATACTAGTATTAGCTATGTTAAGAAGTAGTAGAGTAGAAACTTATAATTAGTTGGCAACCGATGAATCTAATACCAGCCGACGGCTTTACAAAAGTTCTACAGCCGTAATAATACTAAAGGTTTATTAAGCAACTGAAAATAGAAGATATTTTAGCTAGAATCGAATCTCAGGAATTTCTATCAGCCAAATAAATCGATTACTAATAAGAATCTTAG
>ML986815.1:53526-65291 GCA_010094045.1 Lojkania enalia
TAGTTGTATACAGCGATCTGCAATCTTAATAGGGAGATACCTATACTACTATACTAGCTGCACGAACCTTTTACTTTCTAATATTAATTGCAACTTATTTTAAACTTAATATATACTAGTTCGATATTATTAATACGTTCCTTAACTGCCGATTAGACAGGTTAATATATATCTATATACTAGAAGGTTTCGTATATAAGTATAAGAAATATCTACAACTATAGAAAGCTATATATAGCTTTAAGGATGCTCCAAAACTTTGGTATTATAAGCTAGATAGGACTTTAAGGTAATTAGGCCTTAAAATAGTACTAGAAATATCTTACTTATATATAAACGATAAGCTGATCGTCTTCTTTTATATTAATAATATTATAATTCTAGTTTACCTATTAAATATCTCTACTAAGTAGAAATTTGAATCGTAATTAAGTAATAAATATAAACTTCGATCCCTCGGAAATCTAAATTAGTTTCTAGGAGTTTGAGTCGTATATAATATATAGTAGTATAAGACCTAGCTGCTATAGGACTTATTTATTAATAAGGTGGCAGTACGATTTAATATTACGGTTAATAAAAAGGCGCCGAGTACGCCTCTATATAAGAATATACTACTAGCTGCTACTAAGGAATCCTCTAATAAAATATCTTACTACTAATAACTAATTAGTTATCTAACCTAGATCGTAGTTTTTATACGCCCTAATATCGCGCGAGTATACTCGATATTATTATAATACCTCTAGAACCCTAGTAATTATTATATTAACGCTGCTTTAAGGGTATAGCGATATCTAATTAGTATAAAGTACTTAGCAATTATAGCAACAGCTGATAATATATAAAACACCTCTACTATTAGCTAGAGTAGTAATACTAATTATATTAACTCTATAGAGTAATTACTATTTTATAGTATATCTAATACAGCCTTCAGCGATAATTCTAATACTTATCGAAGTTCCTACAACTATATATTTCAACTTTTTAGGATGCTAATCGATTAGAAAGCCTCAATTTAGTATATAGTTATAAAATTAACTACTAAAGCAAAATTATTAGTACTATTAGTTGCCGGATTAGAAATAGAGTAGTAGTAGAAAACTTTCGCTTTACTGCGCTTCTATATTAATACGCAACTAGTACTACTTTATAATAATTAACAAATAGTAGATATTGTAAATAAGCTATCTAAGCGTCTTAATACTAAACTTTACTATGTAGATATATACTAGTATTAGCTATGTTAAGAAGTAGTAGAGTAGAAACTTATAATTAGTTGGCAACCGATGAATCTAATACCAGCCGACGGCTTTACAAAAGTTCTACAGCCGTAATAATACTAAAGGTTTATTAAGCAACTGAAAATAGAAGATATTTTAGCTAGAATCGAATCTCAGGAATTTCTATCAGCCAAATAAATCGATTACTAATAAGAATCTTAGAGGGTAATTAAAAATTAATTATAACTCACCCTATATTACATTAAATTGATATTTCTACAAGCGTACTTAACTCTACTACTAGTTACTCTATATAATTTACCTCTTTTAGTATAGTATCTACCTTTATTTTTTCGACGCAGCTTCTCCTTTGTAGTTAAAGCTGGGGGGGTATATTATAGGGATTTTCGGCTAGTCTACCGAGCTGTATTAGATATCGACGTACGATATTACGGTCGATATTACGCCAAATATCACGCTGGATATTAGCTAATATACCCCTTTTTTATATACATAAATATGGCCCGCTAGCTATCTTTAATCAACTAGTTCAGCTCCTTATCTCCCTCCCTAAGACAAGATTCGCCTCTCACTATATTATAAATAAGGATATATATAACTTCAACAAATCTAGCTTTTAAATAAGCGTTATCTTATTATAACTAGTTATTATAAGTATAGAAAGATATAATTAACTAAAAGCAATTTAATTAGATAATTATAAATATATTTTAGTAATTTAGAAAATTAATACTACTAGCTAAACGCTCCTACTCTTTATTATTATTACTAGCTACTACTATCTCTCTACCTAGTACGAAGGTAATAATATATCTAAGAACTAAACTATTACAGTTAGTAAAAACGGCTAGATAATAAATAAACTCGGTATTAAGTAGTTAAAGTAATTTTATAGGTATATAAAGGATTATATAATAGGCGCGTATTAACTACTAATCTTTAATAGCTATAACAGTTATAACTTACTTAATTTCCAGAAACTCTGTAAGAAATAGGGTATTATTCTACTCTATATACTAGCTTATTTATTACATCTATTATAGCTACTAGATATAAGCTACTTCTTACTATTAAAATATATATATAGAAATCAGATCTTAGTTTTAGTATATAATTATATTAACTATATTATAAAACTTAAGTTCTTTCTAGCTTTTAAAGCTGCTTTTAATATATTAATTATAAAGGATAATATCTATACAAACTTTTAAGAAGCTAGTCTAATCCTATTTAATCTAGAAACAGTACTTTTAAAGCTTAATATAAAACTTCATACACTAATACTACTAGTATAAGATAATACCCTATAAGAAGTAAAAATACTAAGTAACGTACGCGAGCTAGAAGCTTAATTAATATTAATTTATAATCGGATTTAAAGGGATATAAGTTCCTTATTAGCTTCTATTATTAAGAAGCTAAATCAGCTTAAAAAAGGCTCTATAAAAGTAATATATTAGATCGGGTTAATATACGATAAAATCGTCAGCCTTTAAGAAGTAAATGAAGTAGTAATAAAACGGAAATAGTAGAAAAAAAGGTAGATTCAAGCGTAAGTATTAGAGGGTAGATATCGAGGTAATAGACCTTACAAACATCGGCGTTTATAGACTAGTTCTAATTAGGACTAGCTCTATTTAGATAGTTCTTCTAGAGAGCGTACTTTACTAAGTAAGTAATAATAATATACTTCCTCTTACTCTATCTACTATAGCTTAACAAGTTATAAGCTCTTAATTATACTTCTAGCCTATAGTAAATTAGACTAATTATTATATTAATCCCTAGCTTACTATTACTAACTAATAGGTAGCCTAATAGTAGTATCTAGTTAACTAACTAAGCTTAGCTCGCGCTACTAATATAGGACGCGATACTATTACAGTAGACTATAAAGAAGTTATAAACCTAGTAAAGGATAGCAAGAATATTTTACTATAGGAAGCTGCCTTGCGAAACTAAGTCGTTAGTAAAGCTGCTAAGGATATCCTAGAAGGAATATCTCTACTACCTAAGCCTAATAAGCTAATATATTAGAACCTACCGCCGTATTTAGACGATATAGAGTTGTAGGTAGTAAGGCTCGTCTAGTAAAGCGATTTCGAGAATATTCGACGTACTAATAACGCCTATAAGGTATAATATAACCGATAGTAGAAGGACTATCGCGATTATATTAAGAAGGAAGCCTTTATTATAAGTATTCTACTCGCTACAGTTTACTAAGAAATACTTAAAGGTCTATACTTATATAAGATAGTAGGAGTACTCTTAGATACTATCCTTAAGTACTATAAAGAATAAGGTCTTATAGAGGAGTATACCCTCTAGACTAATTTCTTTAGCCTGTATAGCAGTTACTATAATAGTATATCTTAATTTACTAGTAAATTTAAAGCTAGTCTTACGTAATTAAATAATATTAACTTTAAGTTTAGTCCTAAGGGTATTATATTCTAGTTTATTATCGCTATTAAAGATTAATTTAAAACCTACGTATAGTAATAGTATTAGATTCTATATTAAAGTAGAGTTCTAAATATTAATACTATAATTAACGAGATTAATAATAAATTACATTAAGAGGATCTAGTTAAAAAGGTAATAGTACTTCGAGTACAGCTAAAAGATATATAGTAGCCTAGTAGTAATTAGTATAAAGGTAAGGGTAAGAGCGATACTAAGACTAGGAGTAAGCCTACTAACAGTAAGCCTGTAAAAAGGAGGTACTATCCTAGCTGCTAATATAAATATCTAGGAGGTAGATTAAACTACTAGTTTATATATCTAGAGAAGGTATTAAAACAATTTCTTAATAAACACCTAGAATTAGTATAAAAATTAATCTAATCAGCTTAATTAAACTATATACCGTCAGCTGATTTTAGTACTATTACTAGTATATTAGTAAGTAGCTATAATATTTAGGTCTTATTAATACCACGACATATAATTAAGTAAATACTATAGAGGCTCTATAAGAATTAAATTATCTTTAATACCGGAGCTAACAAGTATATATATAATAATAGGACCAAGTTTATCTTAATAGGATAATCTAGTATAGGACATGTAAAGATAGGTAGTAGTCTTACTAAAGTAGAAGGTGAAGGTATAATACAGCTTCGCATTTCCCTAGCTAGTAGTAGTATTATTAACATATACTTTATAGAAGTACTATACTGTCTAAGTTTCTACGTCTTTATTATCTCCCTAGGTCAGCTTCGACCGAAAGGACTATATTACTATAGTCTCTATTAGAAGCTACTACGCATCGAGGATAATAGTAAGATTACCTACGTCTCTAAGATTAATAAGATACCTACTTTCCTTAAATATACAGACGAGGTACAAGCAACTTTCTTAATAGCCTATATTACTATATTCTCTCTCTAAGACTTACAGCTAGCTCGAGAGTAAGAAATTACCCTATAAGAAGCTTATAAAATCTGGAGCTATATAAACCTAGACAATTTAAAACAGCTACTTAAGACCGTTAACAGCTTAAAGCTTAAAAATACTAAGAAGTTCGACTATAAAATATATTATAAGGTAAAAGGTTATTAATAGATCTCTCGCACTCTATAATATTAAGCTAAATAAGTATTTAATATCGTATATCTTAATATTGTTAGTTATATCTTACTACCAGGTCCTAATAGAAAGTAATACTAGTTACTCCTTACAGACGATTTTATATACTATTAATAGATCTACTTTATTAAATCCCGCGCAGAAATTACCCAAGTACTACTTAATTTCGATAGAATAGTTACTATCTAGTATAATAAAATTATTAAAGTCTATTATCTTAATAATAATAAATACTTTATTAATTAGGTAACTATTAAATATTTTAAGAAGTAGAGAACGTAGTTACAGCCTTTAATACTATATACAGCATACCAGAACAGCGTTACTAAGGCTAGTAACAAGCTTACTACAGATAAAGTATAATATATCCTTATTAGAGCGCCGTACCTACTACTAATATTCTAGCTATATACTATAAAGTATATAGTATAGCTCTTTAATCTATTACTTACTATAGTACTTACTAATAGTAAGACACCTTTATAAGTATTTAACAAATTCTTAGGTTGTTAAAATCTAGTACTAAATCTCTATAACCTTCGCTATTAGAGAGAGATTAGTTATATACTTATTCTAAAGAAGTATTACGTTAAGAGTAAGAAGTTTAAAAAATGTAGTTATAAGAGCTACGTAATCGGCCGTAAGAGATCTTAGATATTCCTTATATAGGATCTACAGAGTAAGAAGGTTATATAATTAAGCTCTGTAACCTTCCCTTAATACCTACTAGTTGTAGGCCGCGTACCTTATTAAGCTTAAAAAACTTACTATAACGAGCGTCTATATATCTAGAAAGAGGAATTTAACTATCTAGAGGGTGTATAGAATCTAGGGGGTATACTACTACCGCAGCTAATACCTCTATAGATACCTTTACAGCTAAATAATAATAAATATATTAATCTCCTTAAGTAAGGTAGAGGATACGATTTTAGGTAGGAGTTGTCATGGGGATTTTCGGCTAGTCTGCCGAGCTGTATTAGATATCGACGTACGATATCACGGTCGATATCACGCCGGATATCACGCTGGATATCAGCTGATATACCCCTTTTTCATGTACATAAATATGGCCCGCTGGCCATCTTCAATCAAGCAGTTCAGCTCCTCATCTCCCTCCCTGAGACAAGATTCGCCTCTCACCACAGGAGTAATAAGAGATAGACAAGTAATAGAGCGATAAGAACAATCCATCGCTGTTGCTGCTACCTCCACTACCAGTAAAGAAGCCTTATAGCCGCCCTCGTAAGACGGTAGCTCTACTAGCTAAGCCTACACGTTAATCCTTATATTATATACCCCAACAGTTTAATCTAAATATAATATTAACAGTTAATAATATATCTCTTTAAAACGAGGTAATACTAAGTATTTTTATTACTCTTATATAAAATTTCGCTTTAGTAGTTATAATAGACGCTTATAGTATAAGAGACGATCTAAATCTTCTACCTAAGCCTACTTTACTAAAGTAGGCGCGCGTATATTAACACTTAGAGTAGTAGTATAAGGTAGAGAAAGAAGAAATAGAATTATATGCGGAGAATAGCACCTAGCAGGTCGTTAATTATATATCAGCTAAAACTACTATACTACCTACTAAATAGGTATATAAATATAAGTTTAATAATAAAGGACGTCTAATATAGTATAAAGTACGTCTTATTATCTACAGCAATCGCTAATATTTAGATCTCTAAGAAGATATATATATAGAAGTAGCACGCTCTATAACTATTAAGTTAATTCTAGTACTAGTTAATACTCTTAATCTAGAGTGTAACCAGGTTAATATTATTACAGCCTTCCTAAATAGAAAGATAGACGAAAACAACCTTATCTATACTTAACTACTAGATAGTATAATCGTACGACTTAACAAAGTACTTTATAGTCTCTATTAGTTACTACGACTTTAGTATAAAGAGATTAGTCGCTACTTAATATTATATAGATATAGACCTCTTAATTCTAATCTATATATCTTTATTAGTAAAGAGCTATAGTAGATTATCGTCGTATATATCGACGATCTGCTCTTTATTTATCTAACAGCTAAAAGTATAGTAGCTATAAAATAAATAGTTATAAGTACCTACAAATACTGCGATCTTAACCTACTAAACTACTACTTTAGAATCCGTATCGTACGTGATCGTATAATATATATAATAGAGCTCTCTATAGAATTATATATTAAGAAGCTCGTATTAATACTTTAGTAAGAGAACTACTATAAGCGCAGCATACCGTTTAATTTCTTAGCTATTAAACTTACAGCTCGCCCTAAGAAAGATGTTTACGATACTAAACTACTTAATAAATATTAGTTAGTTATTAGTAAGTTACTATATTCTATATACCTTATATAACTAGATATTATATATTATATTACCTTCTTAGAACGCTTCAGCAGCAATCTGACAAGCTTATACTATAAGTATATATTACAGATTGTAGATTATCTCTATACTATATATAACTATATTATAAAGTTCTTAGTACTAGATAGAGCTTAAGGAGTACTAATTAAGTATTTCGCCTATATACTAGAAGCACCTTTTATAGGCTACTTAGATTTATTATATACTGATTATAAGGATTGTAAATTAACAGCTAGATATCTATTTAAGCTGTTTAAAGGAACAATTTACTATTAATCTTTTAAGGAGCGGTTAGTAATAATATTAATAATAGAAGCTAAATACGTAGCTATTATATACGCAGCTAAGAAAGTAGTATAGCTCTATTAACTCTACGCTGAGCTAGGTATATTATATAAACTACTTTAACTCCTAAAGCTTTACGTCGATAATCTACCAGCTATTAAGCTTACTAAATAGGAAGGATACTACTAGTAAAGTAAGTATATCGATATCTATTATTACTAGATTAAGGAGTAAGTAGCTCTTAGTTAATTACTACTCGAACATATTATAATAGTTAATATAGTAGTAGATAGTCTAACTAAACCCCTCTCTACTAAAGTTTATAGTTAATTCCTATAGCAATTAGGTATAGAAGAAGTATTAATTACTTATAGTTAGTACTAGTAGGAGCTACTATCGAGTAATATATATAGATATATACTGTAGTTTCCGTTTAATCTAGGGGGTATATTAGAGGGTAGATATTAAGGTAATAGACTATATAAACATCGGTGTTTATAGACTAGTTCTAATTAGAACTAGCTATATTTAGATAGTTCTTCTAAAGAGCGCGCTTCACTAAGCAAGTAATAATAATATACTTCTTCCTACTCTGTCTACTACAGCTTAATAGTAAGAGACCCTAACAAAAGTATAAGGAGAGATAATTATTGCTAAAAAGGATAATAAGGAGGAAACTTAAGCTATAATACGCTAATTTAAGGTGTAATTAGATACGAGCGGATAGTATAAAGCGTGCTGTAGCTGTTATAGTAAAACTAGGCATAATTCTTATATATACTAGAAGAATATAGAGGTTTCTATAGAATAATCGCGTAAGTTGTAAATTGCTATTATATTACTTAGTTGTTAAGCTATACGTATATAAAGGTTAAAAAAGTTAATAGAGTAGACTGTTTACTTATATAGGCCGCTCGCTTATAAGGTATATTATTTCTTTCTTATTTATAAAGAGTATAGGGTATACTATTAGTAAGCTTAATTCTTAGATTATTTCTTTCTTTAGGTACTCGTTTATATATTATTCTAGAGCCTCTACTTCTCTTAGTATTAGACTATATATTAGTTTATATCTGGGTTCTTTTTCTAGTTATAGTTTAATTTTATAATTATATTCTCTATATTTAGGTAGATATTATAGTCGTTCTTAAAGTTATTTTATTAAGTATTAGTATTCCTTAGGTATACTATATAATACGTTTTCTATTAAGAATAATTCTTTTACTACTTCTTTTACTATTATAGTAAGTTGTTCTTTAACTAGCTAGCTAGAGTTTTTAAGGATAATTCGTCCCGTTTACTAGTTTATCTAAGGATTTTCCTTTCTTAACTATAGAATCTCTAGGATAATATTATAGTTGGTAATTTCTATAATTTAGAAGATTTATTCTTATTAGGTTGTTCCTAGAATTTTAAACTCTCCTAGTTCTATAATATATATAACTTTCTTCTAAAAGTCTTTTCCCTCTATAGTTTAGATTATATAGGGTCGTTCTAGTTATACTATAAGTATTTCTTTTCTAGTAATATAATTACTAGCTATAAAATTCTTTATTACTCTACTATTAATAAGTATATATATCTTATAGCTGTAATATCGTTCTAGTATTATAAGATAGTATTCTCCTACATTTCTATATAGTTAAGTTATCTTAAGCTAATAGGCTATTACTTCTTTTATAGATATATATTTTAGGCATTTCCGTTCTAGATATTTATATTATAGTCTTCCTCTAATATATACTTTAAGTAGTAGAAGTTCTAGTTTAAGTACTATATAGTTTTAGGTTTATTTAATAACTTCCCATCCTACTATAGCTTCTTATTTTACTAAGTTTTCTAGTACTTTATCTTCGTTTAGTCGTTTTAGCTATATACCTATATTTTCTTTTCTTTTTTAGTAGGCCTTATATTACCGTTTAATATACAATATCTATACTATCTTAAAATATACTAGATAGTATTAGTTTATATAAAGGTTATTATCTTTTCTAATCTAGTAGTTCTATTCTTATTTATATTATAATACCTTTAGTACCTAGTATTTTACTAGTACTTTACTTTATAAGAAGGCTACTGCTTTCTATACTATATATACAGTCTTATCCTAATCTATAATATTAAGGTATTATTCTACTACTTTTATTATTTCTATCTATTTTTAGAAGTATAAGAAGTAGATTTCTCTATAATAGTATAGGTAAGATAATAGGTCCGAATGCGGCACGAATCTACTTAGAGGTATATAGAAGTGTATAGGGGTTTAGGGACCTAAAAATTCTATTAACACCTATAGGCCTTATACGAAAGGATATAGAAAAACTACTAAGCTATTTATAAGGGAGTATATAATTATATACAGAAGGGAAAAGAGGCGGAGCTAGGGGTAAAATAAGATAAGCGAAAAGCTTTAGGATAAGATTATATATAAAGCTTTTTATAGAACGATTTCTTCGCATTATTATACTACCCCCCTTCTTATAGGCTAATAGTCCCTATCTATACTAGTTTGGGAAGGAATTAGGGCTGTTACGGATAGGTTCTAGTATAAAGAAATTTCTTCGAGGAGGTATTTATTAGTAAGAACTAATATATATAGTTGCTTATAGAAATGCGTTTATATATTAACATAATATTAAGTAAGGTTTTTATAGTAAGTATAATTAACCTATATATTAGCTAGTAACTGCTATTATAATAGTTTATTAATATTGCAATTTCGTCGCGTATAGTAACAAGTATTTACTAGTCTTAGTATATTGCTAGGTTACTATTAACTAAGCTTCCTTATCTAAATAACAACTTCTACTCTATACATATTATTACGCGTCCCTAGAACCGTTAATTATTAAAGTACTACTAACGCCTTATAGAAAAAATTAATTAATATACTACTCCGCCTACCTCTTAAAGCTTCTTTAGAGGCTTTTTAGATTATCTACCTTTAGGCTATATATACGCTCGCCCGTAAGCGGCGTATAATATTTACCTTTTAGTTCTTAAGATTAAAAAAATGCGAGTATTATACTTTATAAAATAAAAAGTACAACCCTATACAAATCGTATCTAATATTAGTAGGATATTTACTACTAATATACTTATAGATCCTCTCCTACTATAAGAAGGAGTTTCTAGTCCTCCGGGGCTATCTTAAACTATAGATAGTAGCCTAATATATAGGAGATAAGGAGGATAAAAAAGTAGCCTTTAAAGTTGTTTTAAAGTTTACTTATAGTCTAGCGCTTATAGCCTAGGTTGTAAAAAGTTAGGAAGATAACCTTCTTACAACTAGTATCTAGATAGCTTTATTCTACTAGAGTACTAAATTACTCTATCGAGTCTTAGCTTTAAAGGCTCTAGTATCTAGTTTTTAAACTAACATCGCGGCGCTCTTAGGCAGCTAAAAACGAGGTAGGAGAGGTTTAAGGGGAGTCCGGAGGGAAGAAAGGGGAAGAAGAGTAGAGGAGGAGAGAACTAGGGAGGTATCTAACAGCCTACTATTAAATCCTCCGGATTTTATAGAGGAGTAATTTTAGGCCTATAATTTAGTTTTCTAATCTACTACTTAACTCTTATATATTATTGTCTACTAGGTAATCTATATTCTCTATACTATCCTTATATACCTTAATCTATTTAGTTAAGGTTTTTAGGGGTCTTAGCTAATTTAGATACTTATTATAAAAAGCTTTTAGCTTATAAAGTAAACTTATAAAATTTAAAACTTTATATTAGACTAGATTAGGATTATATTCTACCTATTTTATATAGTATTTAAGGGTTTTACGATATAGCTTACTAGCTAGTATTTTCTTAACCTCCTACTCTTCTACCCCCTTAATAGTAATAACGGGTGGTTTTAGAGTTTCTTATTCTAGTAGAGGGTTTTAAAAGTTTTTATATAGTAGGTTTAGTATAAAAATATTATATATTCTTAACTCTAGGGGTAGCTGTAAATAGTATAAGTTTCTAACCTATTCTAGTACTTTAAAAGGGCCCTCCTATTAATCGGATAGCTTTCAGCTTAATCTCTAAACCGTAAAATTCTTAATATTTAAGTAGACTATATTACCAATCTACTAATTAATTAGTTACTAGTAATAGTTAATAATAGATTATATACAATCCTAAACCTTCTTAATATTAGCCTTTATAGTTTCCTAGGCTATATATATACGAGTTACTAGAGTTAAAGCGTTCTTATAATTTAATTTATTTATTATAGTAATAGGATTAATAGAATATTTCTAATCC
>ML986816.1:0-16282 GCA_010094045.1 Lojkania enalia
ATATTAATATATATAGAGCTTAGGAGAGTAATCTAGCTACTATAGAATTAAGAAATAGAAAGCCTTAGGCGTCTATATTAATAAGAGCGTTTAGTTATATACTAACGCCTTTTAAATATAGAATAGTAGGAATTTAAAAGTACTTTCCTCTAAATAAATATAATAAATTAATATTTAATAAGTTATACTTATTTAAGCCTAAGATAGAGAGTTTTCTTAGATATCTCTATTTCCTACCTAAGAACTATCTAGGTAGTACTTATTTACGTCTAGAAACTCTTCTTTCTTAATCTTCTCTTATTTAACCTCTATCTCTTATACTTTAAGGACTATATATTCGTTTATAAAGTATCCTAGTTTACTATAGTTATAGCAATTTTCTAGGGTTGTATATCTTTCAGGTGTAGGAGTCTTACTAGGTTATTAGGGAGCGATCGTAGTAGAATAAGGTATTAATACTAGGGTAGATTAGAGTAGTATTAGATTATAGGTTACCTTAGATAAACTCTTAAAAACCTTCTAATACTAATCTAAATTTATTTTAGCTGCAACCTATAGACTAGCAGTTTATTCTAAGAGGTTAGAAATACTCCTCCTTTCTATATTATAGGCTGTTAAATAGGCGACTATAGCGTTAAAAGAGCCTTTCTATATAAGCTTAAAGCTAAGGTTTAGTATCTTTAGGCTGGGGAGAATCTTATTTTATAGGTAGAAGAACTACTTAGATTAGGATACAGATCCCCTAATAGCTATACTAATAAAGTAAGCTTTAAAAGTTGGGAACGCTTCTCTCTTATTTATTCTTAGGACCTAAAACGCCTATCGCGTCTCTATCTCTTTATTATCTATAATAAAATACGATCATAGAAGTAAAATTATTTCTTTAATATTCCTAAACTAATACTAGTCTAATTTAGCTAGGTATTTTAGTTCTAGATACCCTTTCGTAGTACTAGAGGTATATCCCTATACTAACACTATATATATACACTCTATTAGATAGTAATCTATATTAATCTTAAATTAGTCTAGAATCAAGGCTTACTATTATTTAAATATAGGTTTACTACTATCTATAAGGCTTTTAATCTTAGGTGTATGTTTAGTAAGGTAGGCTTAAAGGGGCTTAGAAGTAACTAAGAGGTTTCTTACTAGAGGAGTTGTAAAAGTTTCTTAGCGTATTATTAGTTCTAATTTAGTAGTTTATAGAGGTTAATCGGGACTAATAGTTCTCTATCGTATTAAGTATACGATCTCCTCTTATAAAATTGCAATTTATTCTTTAAGGGTTAGTTTACTCTAATTTCCCTCTAAATTAGATAGGTTTTTTATTATAAGCCCTATAGAGAGGGGTCCGCCTATTATAGGGCCCCCTATAGGAGGTAACAGTTGTTCTATATATGTAGATAGAAGCTTACTCTTACTATAACTTATACGTATATTAGTTCTAGTATAGGAATTAGAAGGTAAATTATAGTTAGATATCGGCGGTTACTTCTAATTCTGATAGGTTATTAGTAGTTTTTAAGTTTCTACCTAGGCGTACTCTACGCGGCTTTTCTAAAAGCAATCCTAATTATAGGGGATAGGAAGTTCTAAACTTAAAGGCTTTAGTTAATAGAAGATCTCTAAGATTCTATTTAAGTAACTAAATAATTTAATATAATAGTATATAAGTATTATAACTTAAACTAAATCGGGTGTATCTTAAACTTAAATATATTTAAATAAACAATCGATGCGATATTATTAAAGAGGCTGTTACTAGTAGTATTAAGTTCTTCTATATAATATAATAGCACAGGTAAGATAATAGGTCTAAATATAGTATAAATCTACTTAGAGGTATATAGGAGTATATAGGGGTTTAGAGACCTAGAAATTCTATTAACACCTATAGGCCTTATATAAAAGGATATAGAAGAACTCCTAAACTATTTATAAGGGAGTATATAACTATATATAGAAGGGAAAAGGAGTAGAACTGGGGGTAGAATAAGATAAGCGAAAAGCTTTAGGATAAGATTATATATAAAGCTTTTCGTAGAACGATTTCTTTGTATTATTATATTATCCTTTTTCTAGAAGTTCTTATAGATCTAAACTTTATCTAAAGTTTTAGAGTAATTACGGTTATAAGCTGTAATAAGTTTCTTAACCTTTCTAAGGTTATTTATATTATACTAGACGTTATATATACTTCTTTAACCTTTCTAGTATACTAGATATTTCGGTCTACTACTATACTTGTTAAGTTTTTATACTAAGAGTCGTTCTATTTTATAAAATAGTTTCTCTTCGTTTATAGCCTTAACTAGAGTTTATTAGGGTTTAATAGTATATTTAAAAGGGTCTATATCTTTTAGGATAAGTTCTAGTTATAATATAGATATAACTAGATAAATCTTTAGGGTTTCTAGAAGCTTAAATTAGTAAGCGTTTTTACTAACCTTATTAATAATTTTTAATAGTATAGAATACTAAGCGTCTAGTTTTTAATTTAAGTAACCGTAGATATAGTATCTATAGTAGAACTTTAGTATAGCCTAGTCTCTAACCTTAAGTTTAAAAGGCTTATATTTAAGATTATAGGCGTACTTTATATTTATATTTATAAAAGCGAGGGCTTTATATATTATATCTTAATACTACTAGTATAGAGTAGTATAATCAGTATGCGGAATTTTACTAAGTACTCCTAGTAGGTTGTAAGAGTTAAAGCCTTAAAGTTGTTATTATAGTATAACCCCCGTTAATATATTAGAGGATATATTTATTGTAAATTTTACAAATAGTAGTACCTCTATTTAGTCTATATTAGAATTTATAGTATAGAAATATTAAAGCGCGATTTTAACGGTTTAGTTAGTTCTTTTAGACTAACTATTAGTTTAAGGGTGCTAAATAGTAGATATTAAATATAATATACCGACGCTTTTAAATATATACTTTTATAACTTATTTAAGAACCGCGGGTTTTTATTAGAGATAATACCTTTCGGTAAGCCCTATCTATAGTTAATAAGAGCTTTAATAAGGGTAGATCCCTAATCAGCAGCTAAATAGTCTATTATCCCTAGTATAAAAAGTACTATTTTTATTTCTTTATAAGTAGCTGTTAGTAGAATATTAAAGCTATATTTACTAGTAGAGAGTCTAGTAATAATATCAATTATAATAATAAGAAAGGAGGCTCTAAGATTAGGTATTAGTTATAAGCTACTATACGGTTAATACTGCTTAGTACGATTCTATAGATAATTAGAGTAGAATCGGATATATATTTTAAGGAGCTTTATAAGCTTTTAAATAAAAACCGTATTTCTTATATATTTATAGGTTCTATAATATATTTTATAAGTAAGTCGCCTACCCAAGCAAGTTACCTACCTTATTAGCTATCTCTATATTTAGAAGCATATATTATAATAACGCCTATAGGTATTACTATAATAATTTAATAGGGGATAGATATACTATTTATCTACTACTATATAAGTTCTAGTATTATGTCCAGGCTCGCTGCAGCAGCTATAGTACTTCTAGTATAGTATACCCACTCTTCTGCGCTTCCTACCTACACGTACTTTATCCTCTAGCTGCTTATCTACCTCCCTTTAAGCAGCTATCTCAGCAGCTTCAGCCTTAGTAAGACTACCTTACTTTTATAGAACCTTTTTTAATCGCTTTTTACGCTGCGATAAAGCCTTATTTACTTTCTAAAGCTGATTAACCTAACGCTAAAATAGTACGTATAAATAAGCTATCTGTACAGTACCTTTAGCAAGTAAATTAAAAGAATTATTAATCGTAGTAGGTAAGCTATTCTAATACTTAGTAATACGGTCTTAAATCAGCATTATTTAAGACTCTAGTTCGACGGTGTTAGTTAGTATTTTTAACTTCTAGAGGCAACTAGCTACTAGTAGTAATAATAGAGTATAAAGCTTAATATCGGGCTTTAATAGTACTATATTAAGATTATATAGTTCTAGACCAGTACCTTAAAAGCTTATGTATATATTAGCCTCAGTAATAGAGTACTAATATACTATACAAAAGGTTGGTAGAAAGTTGAGCTTTATAATATAGTAGATACCAGCTTATATAAGCTTATTAATCTTGCGCCTATATACTTTCTTTAATAGTAAGAAGTAGCCTATATCTAGAAGCTATAGTAGATGTAATAAATATGCTGGTATATATAATAGAATAATATCCTTCTTTTTATAGAGCAGCTAAAATTTAGTAGACCTATAGCTCTTATAACTATTAATAACTAGTAGATAATAAGCGTCTACTATATACTACCTTATATACTAAAGGTTAAACTAGCTACTAATAACTTTAGGATCCTTACAGAGAGCTCTTTAATAGTTGTATTTTTAATAGAAGCATGTTTTAAGCTTAGGAATGCGATTAATAAAGTTTATTAGCTAGTTTTTACCGACCTAGTCTATAAAGCGAGCTCTAAGTAAATAGTTAGCTATATCTCGTATACTATTAATTATAGGAGGGTATTTACGAGATAATAGGTCTAGTATATACTATATTATAGTTAATTCTTCTAGCTTTATAAGCTTCTTTAAATTAGGTTCGTAATCGTGTTGTAAAGGTTTACTAGTATATTAGTCTCTAAGTATTATTTAGGAGATACTATAGGTAGCTACAGTACTTTATACGCTCTAAATTTAATCTTAATTAATAGCTGAGATAGCTAGTAATACCTAACCTTCTTAATAGATTAATTAAGGTTAAGGTAGTTACTATATCGCGTTATAAGTAGGTAGAGTATAACTTCTTAGTAAAAGTAGGCAACTTACTTAGGTAGGCGACTTACTTGTAAAATATATTAGAAGCTTTAGTAAAACTGTTAATTATACGCGGATTAGAATATTTTATTTACTATAACCTTTAGAATATATAGTTGTTTTATACTATTAAGTTTATTATAGTAGAAAATTAGTCCGTCTTTTTTAATAAAGTTCAGGCCTCTAAGTAGTCTATCTAGTTCTTCTTTATCGTCCCTTTTACCGCGAATAGCAAGCTTAACTTTCCTCTAATAGATGTCTTTGTTATAAGCTTATTTCAAGCAGCTTTTAAAGTTATCGGTTATATTAATAAGAGAGGTGTTAAAGTAGTAAGTATAGTTAGAATATTAAGTATCTATTTAATAGAAGCTTCGCGTTATAGAAATATATAGGGGGTATAGCTTATCTTTATTCTATTGCGTGGTTATGCTGTAAGTATATTCAAGGTCTTCTAGTATATCTATACTAATATCTCTTAGATTTATTACGCTGCTAAGGCGTAAGAGTATATTAAGTACCTAATATATACATTCTAGTCGGTATCTTATAATAAGGTTTAGAAACTGTTATAGATACTAGGCATAGTAGATAAGACGTAAGTTTAACCGGTCTGCTAATAATAATATAAGGAACTTTTAGTACGCTATAGCTATAATAGTAGAATAGTCTATAAAAATGTAATACTTTAGCGCGCTAGCTATTAAATATCTAGTTTTCTTAATAAACTATACTACAGCAGACATTTTAAATTCTATAGGCTAATAGTTATTTTTAACTGGCGATAAATGCTTAGAGAGAAAAAGAACAGATTAAATAGATTCTTAAGAGAAATCCTTAACTTTTTTCAGCTATATAGTAGAGCTATTTTCTATATTCTTAAATTCTTCGGGAGTAGAGATATCCTCTATTATTAGTTTAGGGTTATCGACGATATAGTATAAGAAATCTACTATTCCCTATTCTTTAGAGGTATTAACATTACTATAAATTAGCTAATAGAGGTTAATATAGTATAGAATAGTATTTTCCTAAAACTACTTTTATATTATATTAAAGGCTACTTTTAGTATAGGGTCTTTAGTAATTAGTATAGATTCTCTAAACCTTTTATACTTAAACTTTCTAGAGGGGGCTCTCTTTAGCAGCTCGGTTTTTAAATTCTAAAGCGGACCGCTAAGCTAAATATAATAGACGGTCTTATTATAGAGGAAGTTTATAATACTAATATATATTTCTAGTACGGCGGCGGTCTTTAGGAATTCTAGGTTATATAGTACTACTAGATACTTATTAGTTGTAGAAAGTCTAAATACGTTAACTTTCTATTTAAAAAGGATAGCGCTTAGGTAACTAAGGTAGTACTTTTTAGCTAATAGTAAAAAGCGTAAATAGTTAAGCTGTTCGAAGAGTTTCTATAAATAGTATTTATATTTCTTAAGGCTATTTAAGAAGATAATAAAATCGTCTATATAAACTTAGATAAATAGGAAGTTTTATATAATATTTTCCATTTATCTTTATATATGCTGAATACTATTAATATAACCTATAATTACGACGTATAAGAATTCTTATCTATAATAACTATTTATTACGAGCTTATATCGATCTTATTCTATAATAAGCTACTAGTAGAAAAAACTTACTCCGTTAATAACGGAGATATAGGTAGTATTCTATACTACTTAGATAATATCTAATTACTTCTTTAATAGGTAGGAATCTTTAACTATAGTATTATTCAGGGTCTGTAGATTAATTATAGATCGACCTTTATATAAGATATTACTATTCTTATTAGTAATTATCTTCTAAACTATAAAGACCGGGCATCTAAAATACGTATTTTAGTTTACTTAAAACATCTTTCCTTCTTAGTAAAGTTTATTAAAGAGTTTATTAACGAGCCTCCGTTTATTAGGCGTAAGGGGGTAGAGTTTAATATTTAGTTTTACGTTTTCCCAGCCTAAAATTAAGGGGATATATATATACGATTCGCTCAAGATATTAATAGTAGTACTATAGTTAGTAAAAAGATTTGGGAAGTTTTCTATAATTAGTACTAGATATTTAATATTCTTAGAGCTTTTTACGCTATATATATTAACTCTATTAGGTAAGAGTATTTTAGATATTTTAGGTAGATTGCTGATAGTAGCCTATAGAGTAATATAAGAGTTAGTTCTCGTATATTCTTTAGAATATAGTAGGGAAATCTATCCGAGTTAAGTTTATTATTAAATACAGACTAGTCGAGTAGTATTATTTTTATATAAGATATGTTTTGTTTTATTATTAAAAATAATATTATAAAATCTAGCTTCTAATATATAATTACGCTGCCTACAAAATTTAAAGTCTACTTCTACTAGTAGTAGAGCTTTAGGTTGGAATCTTACGTATTAAGTAGCTCTAGTAGAGATAAGAATATCTTCTACTACTACTAGTACTATTAGGCGTATTAGAGGCAACTTTAGAGTTACTATTATAGGTACTATAGCGCTCTAACAACGGTGTATTATTATATAGTATCTATTAAGGTTAATAATAAAGCCTTCAGGCCTGATAACATCTATACTAAATAGTATACCCGGCTCTAAGTTATTTATAATATGTAATTTAGTATAAATCCGCGCTAAAATCGGTTTCCTATTTATAGTTGTAGTAGGAAAGTAGATAGAGAATATAGTATACGCGGAGGAATTGTATAAATTATCGCCTAGACCCTTTAGTTTAAGTGGGTTACCTTCTAAAAAATATACTTTTATATAAGGAATATATTTTATTAGAAATAAGCGGTTAACTAGTATAACTATAGCCCCGATATTAGATATAATAGTTGCTAATTCCCCGTTAGGTGTAAATTTAGCTTATATACAGGTGTATTACTAGTATTTCTATCTAGTCCCTAGGTCATATTTAGAGGTGTTAGTTAATACTATAATATTATAATTAGAGCGGCGCTTGCTATTAATAATATTATTATATTTACTAGCTTTAATATAATTATTAAAATAATAAGAGGTAATAGCTAGTTCTATAGTAGTTTAGGTAGAGCCTAGAGCGATCTAGAATTTACTCTATATAATATCTATTAGTTTTTTAGAAAGGGGCGGGCCCTACTAGATTAGATGTAGAGGTTACTAGTTCTAGTACTAATAGTTCTATTAAATACTGTAATTCTATTACTAGCGTTACTAGGAAATATAGTATTTATAATACTATATCTTACAGCCTTTAAATATTTGTACAGCTAGCTGTTTAATAAGAAAGTATCTCTATATATATAGTATTATTTTAGTAGTAGAAACGGATTGCCGTCTCTTATAGTAAGGCCGATAAATAATAACTTTACTATAGTAAAGCCCGTAAAGACGTGTAGAATAGATCTATTATTATTATAGACTGGTATAGAAAAGTCGATTTCTTCTATATTATCGTAAGATATAGTTCTAGCATCTCCGCCAGGTATATCCTTAAGCGGTAAAGCTTCTTAGGGTAAATCTTCCTATAAGTACTTATTATTATTATTAATATCTTTAATACTAATTAGATATACTCCTTATAGTTTATTAAATTAGCCTTTTTACTAGTAGCTACTATTTCCAGCGTTTCTACTATAGTTATTTAAGTTATTTATATACGGCGCGGTATTTCTTCGCTAGTTTAAAGAAGTTGTCTAAAAACCTTATAGGCGTATATTATCTAGTCTCTAGTTTACTAATACTTAGTTTTCTTTTATAGTAAACTACGTTTAGTTAGGTTGAGTTTAATAGTAATTAATTTAATAGGGGTTTCTACTAGTAATTTAACCTTATTAAATAGAGTTATTATACGCGGGTCGGGTATTAAAATAATTCCGAATCTCTTATATATATTTAGTTATTTAATTTAGTATACTATATACGCTGGGGCAGTAATTTAGAAAATTAATATACCTACCTTATCTTTTAAATTAGGCTTTAATCTACTAGATCCTTTCCCGCTATTTAAGAACTTAGAGAAACTTATCTAAACGCATATTTAGGTCTTCTATAAGATTATTAATAGTAAGCTGAAAGCTTAGATCTAATTTACTATAGATTATAGCAATCTATTTTCGGGTATTACTTAGCTTATTATAGCTAGTATCTTTTAAATTTCGTACTATATTTATTATAAAAGTAGTAACCTACTTATTATCTATTAATTTGCGCATGCTGAACCTTTTATTTTATAAGTCCTTATATACTTCTAAGAGCGGTTTCTTATAGCGCTTTATTAGAAGTACTTTCTAATTATTAACGCTGTATCTGCTATAGAGGTATTCTTTAGCACCGGTAGGGAGCTGGGCGTTATACTATATTTATATACTTCCTTTAAGATACTTCTAAAAATTAGTATAGATAATATAGTCGGGATAAGTAATAATAGCGGTCTTTATAGATTCGATAAAATTACGAAGGTACTTATAATAGGTTTTACCTTAGAGTATGGTAATACCGTTTATATCTACACTCTATAACTCTAGATTAAAATAACTAATATTGTCGGGTTTAAATTTTATATCTCCTCCTATATATTTTACCTATATTAGCTCTTGCTGCATTTCTGCGTCTATTAGAAAGGTAGTATAGTATCTATTACCGATATAGAAGTCTAGTATACCTTACTTTAAAAGAGGGGTAGTAGAGGGACGCCTTTCACCCGCGGGTGCTAGTTGTTCCTATTCTACTTCTACTAGTACTCTTAACGGTTCTCTATAGAGCAGCTCTAATAGATAATATAGTTTATCTTCTTCTTAGAGTGATTAAAGTCTAGAATTAATTTCCTACTATTATAGCTTATACTTAACTAGGGGCTCCAGTCTGTAGTACTAATACGGGGGCTTATTTCGAGCGGAAACTTCTAAACTATATTCCCAACATAAGAGGTAGAGTTTATTATAAGATTCCTAATAGAGAGGCTAAAGCTTATTATAAGGCTTATTATAAAGTTCTTAAGTCCTATTATAGGTATATACGATAGGTAGCTGTTATAGAGTATAATAGTTATTAGTAGGTTGTAGGTAAGTATTACGAAAATATCTATTATTATTTTAAATAGGGTTAACAAGTTCCGGCCTATAATACTCGTTGTTGGCTAGAAGGGGCGGTACCTGGTATATAGCTATATAATATATAGGAGCGGACTATATAGTTTATCTTTAATTATTACTTTTATATCTATATTTATAGGGGGCGGGGTTTTTATTTTAATAATTATTCTATACTAGGTAGTAGGGGTCTTCTAGATAGAGGAGGCGTGCTGGCCGCTCGTAGTAGAAGGTGGCCTTATTTCTAATAACATAAATATCTCGGCTGGTAGCTAGTTAGGGGTTAATATATAGGTAGTTTACTAGTACGGTTAGCAGGTAGAGGAAGACTAGAACTAGGTTACTATAATAAGTTTTTATTTTAGTAGTTTTTATAAGGTAAGAGCGGCTACTATTAATATAATACCCAAAGGTCCTTTTAAACATTATTTAGAGTATCTTATAAGAAGAGCTAGCGGATATCGTCTTAAACGTTATTTAGAGTATCTATTATAGATACCTGGACAGAAAATTAGAGCTCCCTTTATAAAACTACTCTAATACTATAGAAATAGTTCTTAAGAGCCTTATACTATTATAGTGGGAATATATCGAGGTTTCCGCTACTACTAATACTTAGATTTCGCTGGTGGGAAGACCCTAAAATATAGTATTAAAGGGGCTTTAAGGGAGTAGACGCGGGTTATTTTCCTATATAAACTTCTACTCTTTACCGTTCTTTAATCCTCTATTACTCCTTAGAGTTATCTTACTCTAGTACGCTTAATTACGCTAGCGCTAGAACTAGTATATAGATTAATTTTCTAAAAGTGCTGGGTATATTTATATTAAAAGATTTGTCTCTATATTTAGGCTAATAGTTCTTAAGACGTATTTTAGTTATTCTTTTAGTATTTCTAGAGGCTTTATAGAGTCCTAGTATAGGCGTTAGGTTATAAGAGTGCTGTTAACTACTCTTACTACTTTTATCTATAGTTTCTAGTAATAGTAAATCTCGTTCTATAGTAGTATATATAGCTATTTCCCTATCCTTCCTTAGGTTTTGCTTATACTTCCTCTTACTAGTCTTTTATCTAAGTAAATTAGAGGTTAAATCTTAGGCAGCGCTAGACTATAATTTGCCTATTATAATCTGCTTAGATACTAGTAATAAGTAGCTACTAAAGAGGTGAGTAAAGAATAGTTAAGGTTATAAAATACGTCTTAGTTTACTTGCTGGGCGGCTTTTTAGAGTCGATCTTAATAAGTATCTAAGAGCTACACCTACTAGTAGTTGTTTAGATAGTAACTATAAGTATAGTTAGAGCTAGCGCCCTTAAAGCTTTAATATACTTAAGTTGAAAGGGAGTTAGAAGACTCTATTTATCTAGTTATAATAAGCTTATATATAGGCTAATTACTAGGTCCTTATAATAAATTCTATAATAACGCTATAAACTATTTTAGTAGTAGAAGATTTATTAACTTTAACGTTCTAGTAGAATAGATAGCTAAGTTTAGGGCTTTCTTCCTTACTAGAGCGTCTGTATAATACAGCTTCCGCTTTCTTAAGGGTGGTAAGAGAGCTATATAGGTTAAAGACTATTCTAATTTGTTCCTACTCTAGTAGTTAAATAATTTGTTAATATACGGGTCCTTTAGATATAAATATCGCTAGTTAGTAGACTATCTAGAGTATTCTTAACAATAGTATAGGAGAAAAGAGTTTCTCTTTAGGTAGGCTTTCGCCTTTAGGCTCCCTTATAAAAACGCACTCTATACATTCCTCTTCTACTAGGTTAATAATAGTTTAGTATAAAAAAGGTAAGATAAAGAATTGCTGATTTATAGGTAATATAATAGAACTCCCTACTTAGATCTTTATATTATATAGGGATTCGCTAGAATTCTTAGAGTACTAAGTTTTCGATTATATAGTATAATAGCGATTAATTATTACTTAGAAGAAAGGGGTATTTTCCTAACTTCTAATTTCTAGAGAGGATATTTACTAGTAGAGAAACTACCAGCGTAGTATTTATCAATAATATACTAGCGTAACTTCTATTTAGTATAGATAGACTTAGAGAGTATTATTAGAGTTTACTAGTTAAGACGGGACTATATACTTAATCTGTTCTTATAGGTTAGTATAATATAATATAGGGGGAGCTTAACCTTATTATAACTCCGCTAGTATATAGTTGGCTAGTAGAGGGCTGATCGCAGTAGAAACGTAACCGACTAAAAGAAGACGTCTACCTCTACTAATAGAATTCTTAACGGTAGCGGTATCCCTTTATAATAAATAATCGAATCTTAGTCGTTACTTAAATCGCTATAGGGAATGCCTACGTATTAGAAAATTACTAAAGAGATACAATCGATACTTTTTAATAGTAGATTTAATATTACTATAATTGTAGAATCGTATTAAAATTTAGAGTAGAGAATAGTACTTAGAGAGACTGTTCTAGTTAATAAATAAAGCTTAGCTACCAGCTTAATATAGTTTAGCACGAAGATATAGATTAAAGAAGTATCGTATTATTATTCTTCTTCTCTAGTACTTAAGCTACCCTATATAGTATCGCTGCTAAGCCTGCTAGCTAGTAGTAGGTTCTATACCAGGTTTTCTTAGCTATAATCTTTATCTAAAGTTAGATTAGTTTTAATTTTAAGTTCTTTTAACTAATATAGTATTTTAAATAGCTAGTAATTATATCGGGTATAATTTAATAGGTAGAACTTTAAATAGTATTATTTAGGCTTTAGACTATATAAAGGTTATAAATTAGTTACTTTAGAATCTTCTTTTATATTAGGTTTAGATAGTTTATAGTCTTTAATAACTATTTAAATAGCCTATTAGTAGATAATAATACTAGTAAATTATAAGTATTAAGTTAGATATTAATTAGTAGTAAAAACTAGCTATTCATTTTTATAGTCTAGGTTTATATAATACTTATATATCTATAACTATCCTAGAATTAACTAGTATTTTTCTAGTATAGTTATATAGAGGTATACTATCTCTAAATAGTTTAAGTATTAGAGGGTTAAATTAACTAAATAGAAGATAGTTCTCTTATAAAAAACTTTTCTATTAAAGTTAGTTAGATATAAGTTATATAAAAGTTATATCTTTTAGAGTTTTAGAGTATATATAAAGTCTCTATAAATATAGCTATAACTAGTAGCCTTAGTATTAATAAGAATATTAATATCTTACTAGACTAGGTCTTAATAGATTAAGAAAGGAGCTAGAATCTAGTAGTTTTATAACTATTTCTATAGAAGCTAGGTCTATAAATATATAGAAATTTAGTATAGGCGTAGTCCTAGGGGGCGATTTACTTCTAAAATAGATCTTTTAGTAACGTTCTAGTTGGTAAAACTAGCTATATTTAAAAGTAAAAGTAATAGCCTTATTTATAAGATAATAAGCATATTAAAAATCGGTTAGAGAATTAGTTAGAGAATTAAGAGTAGGACCTATAGAATATAGTAGAATTCTAAAACCCTTAACGGATTAATAGTAGAGGGGTACTATATTCTAGTAAAATATATTTCTTACTATTATATTTATAATAGTATCTTTTATAGTAGTATCTTTCTTATTTATTAGAGCTTATAGGCGTATAACTAGAAGTATTAAGTTCTATAGTATTTAGGTCCTTCTAATAAGTAGTATAATATTTCGGTTATTTGCGGTAGTTGCTGGGTAGATAATATAGGTTAGTATTATATAGGAAAATTAGATTAGCGTAGTTGTCTAGGGTGCTAGATATTATAATATCTATTATAATATAGCGGAGCTTATTAGAGAGAGAATATTAGAGATATACGATTTATCTAGTCTTATTTAGTTTAGTATCTATAATTAGGCGTTAGAATTTAGTAAAGTAAGTAGAGAACCTACTTTAACCTTACTTTAAAATTTTTAGCTTATTTTATACTATAGTCTTCTTATTCTAGTTACAATAGGTAGATTTTAAAAAGGCGACTAAGCTGTCTATAGAGTTAATACCCTTATCTATTAATAGGTTAACTAATATTACTAGGTCTTATTTTAGGCGGGAATAGATATATAGAAGGCAGGTACGTTTAGTTAGGTATTAGTTAGCGTTTTCTTCTAGTTTATAGTAGAGCTTTCTAATAATTTTTAAAAGCTCTAAATATTTACTAGAAAATATTAAAAGGTTAAATAAGTAGTTAAAATAGAAATATAGATTATATATAGTTTTAAGCAGATTAGAAGTTAATATAGATATCTATTTAGAAGCTAGATTTATAGGCTAAATTAGGCTAAGGGTAGGTAATAGTTCTATTACTATTAATATACTAGTAGCTAGTAGAGGGGTAGCTGTTTAGCAGCTGTTAAATTCTCTTTATATTACTTTAAGGTCTAACTTATAGTAGTTCTTCTAGGTTACTAAGGCCTCTACTAGCATCTTATTCTTCTATTATAAAGAGTCTAGTTTACTTTAAATCTCTTTAAGTATATTAATAAGCGCGTTTTTATTTATAATATATAATAGTAGATAATATAATATAATATTACGAACGCTTATATATAGTTAGTTAATTATACTTTAGGTAGTTAACTCTATTACTACGTACTATATATAAATATTAAAATATTTTATAAAAAATAGAGATATTTATATTATATAGGTTTCTATAGAAGCTAGATCTATACTACTATATAGGCTAGCTGGGTTAGTAAAACCTTCCTCTATTATAGTTATAATAAGTCGGTTATATTCTAGCTAGTAGCTAATAGCTATTACTAGCAGCTAGTTCGGGTATTATAGTAAAGATAGTATAGGTGTAGAGCTATTATAGTATTACTATAATAGTTGTATAAAGTTAGTAAGATAGTACGCTTACTTATCTAATATACTTACTTACTACTTATATTATATCTTTTTAAACTAGTAATAACTAGTTTAGATAATATTTTACCTATTATAAAGCTAGCTTTATTAAAATTGTAGATATTCCTATTATAGATATTATATATAGCTTTTATACGTGCTATAAGCTTAAACTAAACTCTAATAATTTTAAAATCTTTATATAAAGCTCTCTAATAATTATATAGTTAATTAAATCGTATTTTAAGGCTATATATTTACTTAATAAAGTTTCTAGACTATTTCTAGCTAACCTATCTAGCGCTATACTTAATAAGTAGCTTATCTACTATATCTTATATAGTATCTAGAAAGGGTATAAATTCTCGCAAATCTAGATTAAGTATATATATAATAATAGCCTTTTCTTCTAACTTAATAAGCTTCTTTAAATTTAGCTTATAACTATATTATATAGTAATTCTATTATATTATTAACGTATTATTTCTTAAGAGACGTTATATATAGAAATAGTAATATAGTTTATAAGCGAGCTGTAAATATAAGTAAGCTGTAAACTCTACTAAGTTTCTAAACCTTTTATAGCGTATAGTATTATAACGCATTAATTTACTATTAATATAATAGCTATAATATATTAAGAAGCTTCTATAGAAGCCTTCTTATATATATATAAGTTATGTTTAGACTCCCTACAGCATATATAGTATATTAAAGCCTACCAGCTCGCATCTAATCGTATCTTACCTTACTATATTTCTCCTTCTAATTACTACTTAACAGCCTTTTAAGCGATAATATCCTCTCCCTCTACTTTTATTAGAGTCCCCTACTTCTATATTCGCTTCTTTTTACGCTTTTTACGTATTATTACGGCTTTATTTACTTTTTTAAGACTTAAGATTCTCTCACGTATAAGCGCTATCTAATATATTACTCGAGAAGAGCTTCTCTCTAGCTAATTAAACCTCTTAATAATAGAAGTAGGTAATAAGCTCTTATACGCGCGAATCCGATCGTAAATTAATATTAATTAAGCCTCTAGTTTACGCGTATTACTTGGTATTTTAGCCTTCTATACTACCTTAAATAGGGATATTAGTAATAGTATACAAAACTTTATATTAAGCTTTAAAATTAACGTACTGTATAAGCGAGCTAATTACCTAAGTAAGCTAATTATAATACTAAAACTCTACTAAAATCGCGATAATTATACTTTATAATATTATACTATAATTAACAACTATAGAATTAATTTAGAAAGAAGCTAGAATATAGCTTATACTCTAAGCTCTTTAATAAGATGCGATACTAACTATACGTCGCGTTATATTAATCTATAATATCTTCTAAAGTATACTTAGTATATAAAGGCGAGAAACAGCTCTATAATATAATTGCCGGCCTAATTTAATAAAGCTTAATAAGACTAAGGAGTAGGTAATTATTTAGTATATACTAGATCTAGATATAAGAGAATTTCCGCTGCAACTTACTACTATTTAAGATATAGCTAATTTACTACTAGCTG
>ML986816.1:28604-52464 GCA_010094045.1 Lojkania enalia
GCCTATTATAGGGCCCCTTATAGAAGGTAACGGTTATTCTACACGCGTAGACGGAAGCTTACTCTTACTATAACTTACGCGTGTATCGGTTCTAGTATAGAAATTAGAAGGTAAATTATAGTTAGATATTAGCAGTTACCTCTAATTTTAATAGGTTATTAATAGTCTCTAAGTTTCTACCTAGGTATACTTTACGCAGCTTTTCTAAAGGCAATTCTAATTATAAAAGATAGGAAGTTCTAAACCTAAAAGCTTTAGTTAATAGAAAGTCTTTAAGATTCTATTTAGATAACTAAATAATTTAATATAATAGTATATAAGTATTACAATTTAAATTAAATTAGGTATATCTCGGACTTAAATATATTCAAATAAATAATTAATATAATATTATTAAAGAGGCTATTATTAGTAGTATTAAGTTCTTCTATATAATATAATAGTATAGATAAAATAATAGGTCCGAATATAGTACGAATCTACTTAGAGGTATATAAGAGTACGTAGGGGATTAAGGACCTAAGAATTCTATTAACACCTATAGGCCTTATACAAAAGGATATAGAAGAACTACTAAGCTACTTATAAGGGAGTATATAACTATATATAGAAGGGAAAAGGGGTAGAACTAGGGGTAGGATAAGATAAGTAAAAAGCTTTAGGATAAGGTTATATATAAAGCTTTTTATAGAACGATTTCTTTACATTATTATAATATACGCTAATATCTTCTATAGTTAAAGATACCCCTTAGAAGTTAAAAATACTAAGTAATTCTATTAAATTTAGGTCTTAATCTATATACGTTTAATTAAGAGTTTAAAAGTACCTAAATAGCTCGCCTATTTTAATAGTAGAAGCGTTTAAATAGTTTATAAAGGGTGCTGTATATATAATATATAAAAACGTACTATTATATACTTAGATTGCTAAGCTTTAAATAGCTTATAAAGCTGCTATATAATATCAATTATATAAAAGAAAGTATATATAGAAGGAAGGTAACCTAATAATTAAAGAAGGCGCTTAATTAACTACTCTAAAAGAGTTTAGTACTTGTACTAATAGGAAGAAGAGTAGGAAGAAGGCGCGTATTAATAGAGGCTAACCGATTTAAAGGTACTATAGGTAGTATAGTAAGGTTAGATATAACTTACAGACGTATAAAAATAATACTATAGATATAGAAAAATAGGCTACTATACTATATAGAATAATAGAATGTAAGAAAGTATAATATTTTACGAAAAGTAGTCGCGATTTTAGTATAGTCTTAGTATTATAATTAGCTCGCTTAGGTGATCAGCTTACTTATATAGTATATTACGACTTCTAGATTATATAGGATTAGACTAGCGCCTTAAAAGCTTATATAGATATTCTCCTTTATAATTTACTAGTTATAGGTAGTATAGAAGACTAGTAGGAACTTAAGCTTAGTAATATAGTTAATATAGTCGCATATTAGGCTCTCGACCTAGCGTCTATACGCTCGCTTTAATAGCGAGAAGTAGCTAATATCTAATAGCTATAAGAGGTACGATAAATACAGCGGTATATAGAGGGTATATATATTATTCTTCTTGTAAATATCCTGGAATTCGAGTAAAGTATAGCTATTAAAGCTGTTAATAATTAGTAGCTAGCACGCGCCTATTCTACATCCTACTATATACTTAATAAAGTACTATAGCTAGCTAATACTAAGTTTAATATTAGTCTAGCTATTATCGCTTAGGCCGGTCGCCTAATTACCTAGTATATTATTACTCTTATACTAGGTAGAGAGATAGTACTAGCTAGTAAAGATAAGAAAGAGTAGAATTATCTACCCAGCAGTATTAATCTTATAGATTACTATTGTCTACTCGTAATTGTCTAACTAGATTACTTTTAGCCGGCTATATCTCTCTAAACCTATAATAACTAGCTAGAAGGATATTTTACCTATTAGAAAGCTAGTCTTATTAAAGTTAAATATATTCTTATTATAGATACTATAAGTAGCCTTTATATATGCTATAAGCTTAAACTAGATACTTATAGTCTTAGAATCTTCGTAAAAAGCTTGCTGTTAATTATAAGGTTGATTAAATTATATTATAAAACTATCCGTTTACTTAATAAAGTTTCTAGACTACTACTAGTTAATATAGCTAGTATTACGCTTAGTAAGCAGCTTATTTACTATATCTTATATAGTATCTAGAATAGGCGTAAAGTCTTATAAATCTAGGTTAAGTATATATATAATAATTGCCTCTTCTTCTAGCTTAGTAAGCTTCTTTAAGTTAGGCTAGCAATTATATTATATAGACTTCCCAGCGCGTCGGCTATAAAGCGTACTTTTAGGGACGTTAAATATTACTACAGTATAGTTAACGCTTTAGATCTAAAACTAATTAATAGTTAAGATAGCTAAGAAGATATCTACTTCGCTATAAGATAATTAAATAGTAGTTAGTAGAGCTATTATAGTTAATAGGTAATATATTATAGAAAGTTTATAGAGTTTATAGCTCGCTTATATTTATAGCTCGCTTATAAACTATATTATATCTTCTACTTTAAAGTTGTTTATTATTAATAGCTAAGATAGCTAGAAAGATATCTACTTTATTATAGCTAGAAAGATATCTACTTTATTATAGCTAGAAAGATATCTACTGTATTATAACTAGAAAGATATCTACTTTATTATAGCTAGATTAGATATTTATAGGTTAAGCTATTATTATTAGAAGGTAAGATATTATATAAAGTTGGTAAGGCTGCATACTTACTTACCCGGCGTACTTACTTACTTCTTATATTAATAAAGAAGATATCTTTCTTACTATATTAGCTATTAATAAAAATTAGATTTAAAGCGAAAATTATATTACTATAATATTTAACGTTTCTTAATTAATGCTATATAACTAATACGCTAGAAATACTATATAATATAATTATACGCCTAAATTAAAAAAGTTTACTAAACTAGAAGAGAAGATAATTATAAGATATATATTTAACTTAAATTTGTAAAGATTTATACCTATATTAGATAGTATATAAAATATAGTAGATAAACTACTTACTAAATATAGTATAAACTAGGTTAGCTAGTAGTAGCCTAAGAATTTTATTAAGTAAATAAATAGTCTTACTATATAATTTAGTTGAGCCTATAATTAATAATAAGCTCTCTATAAAAGTTTTAAAATTATAAGCGTCTAGTTTAAACTTATAACGCGTACGAAAACTACTTATAATATTTATAATAAAGATATTTTTAACTTTAATAAGACTAACTTTCTATTATATAAGATATCTTTTTAACTAGTTATTATAGGCTTAGAAAGATATAGCTGGCTAAAAGTAATCTAGCTAGGTAATTATAAGTAGATAACGGTAATATATAGAATTAATACTACTAGATAGATAATTCTACTCTTTATTATCTTTACTAGCTAGTATTACCTCTCTATTTAATATAAGAGTAATAATATACTAGACGATTAGGCTATTAGTTTTAATAATAATAGTTAGACTACAAATAAACTTAGTATTACCTAGCTATAGTACTTTATTAAATATATAGTAGAGTATAAGGTAGGCGCCTACTAACTACTTATACTCGATAGCTATAAAAACTATAACTTACTTAAATTTTAGAAAATCTGCAAGGAGAATAATATATATATTTTCTATATACTATTATACTTATTATACCTCTTATAGCTACTAGATGTTAACTACTTCTTACTATTAAAGTAGGTATATAAGTGCTAGATTAATAGCCTAATACGCGACTATATTAACTATATTATTAAAATTAAGTTTCTACTAGTATTTTATACCGCCTATAACTAGTTAATTATAAAGGAGAATATTCGCGTAAACTTTTAAGGTACTAGCCTAATCTTATATAATTTAGAGGTAGTAATATTAAAGCTTAATATAAAGCTTTATATACTATTACTAGTAGCTCTACTAGAGGCTCTATAGTAAGCTAAATTACTAAGTAACTAGTATAAGTAGAAGTTTAATTAATATTAATTTATAATCGGATTTACGTATATAAAAGCTTATTATTAGCTTCTATTATTAAGAGGCTTAACTAGCTAGAAAAGAGCTCTTTAAAAGAGATATATTAGATAGCGCTAATATATAAGTAGATCTCGAGCCTTAAAAAAGTAAATAAGGCTATAATAGTATATAAATAGTATAAAAAGAAACGGATCTAGAAATAAAGCACTCTATTAAAAGTAGAGGAAGAGGATATTCTTACTTAAAAGGCTGTTAAGTAGTAATTAGAAGAAGAAATACGTTAAAATAAAGCGTAATTAAATATAAGCTAGTAGACTACAGTATACTATACGCGCTATAAGGAGCTTAAATATAATTTAAATATATATAAGAAGGCTTCTATTAATACTATTTAAATTATTATAACTATTATATTAATATATTTCTAATATATTAATAAACTATATAACTTTTTAGAGATAGAAAGTTAGTAGGATTAATAGTATACTTATACTAATAGCACGTTTATAAACTATATTATATTTAACCTTAATTCGCGAGGATTTTCACCCTGGCTATAATAAGAAATATAGTAGACAAACTATTAGCTGCGTATATTAGAATATTAGTAGATAAGAACTAGCCTATATAGTTTATATCTTATATAGAGAAGTTTAAAATAGCTTTTAATTAAGTAAAAAACTACTAAAAAGTACCCTAAGAAGATTTAAAAGTATAGGCTTAGATTATATATTTAGTTAACTATATAGCTCTTAACTAAATAGTTTTATATACTATATATTCTCTAGCTATACTTTAATTAAGAAGTTAAGGAACTTTATTAATATACCTATTTATACTACCCTATATAGTATTTACCTCTCTCCTACTTATAGTTATAAGCCTAGCCTAACCCGCCTCTTCTATTAATTTAATACTATCTATCTTATTAATTATATATAGTTACTACTCTATTAATACTATTATTATAATATTAAATAATATCGTTTAAATAGATATTATCTTTAAAAGCTAAAATATCTAAATACTTTAAATCTTTATAATTAAGCGTTTAGCTAATATAAGAGATATATAGAAATATATTAACCTTAAATAGTTCTATTAACTTTTTTAAAAGTTAGAAAAGCCTATTTAGCCTTCTACAGCTATTAATATAAATAGATTACCGACTATTAAACCTGGTTAAAAAGCTTTTAATTAGTATAATATTAATATTAATACCTACTATAGAAAAATTAAAGAATATTAGTATTTTACAAATAAGTTAGATTATATTAAAATATATATTACTAAAATAATAAGTTAGAATAATCTCTATTAGATTAAAAATTAAAATTTAATTTAATATAGTTTATAAGTAAGCTGTTAGTATAAATAAGCTATTAGTATAAGTAAGCTGTTAGTATAAGTAAGCTGTTAGTATAAGTAAGCTGTTAGTATAAGTAAGCTATTAGTATAAGTAAGCTGTTACCTTACTAAACTTTTAACAGCCTACCTAGATTAATATATAATAGCTTAATATAGTAATATATAATAGCTTAATATAGTAATATATAATAGCTTAATATAGTAATATATAATTAATATATAAAGAATTATAAATTATTCTTATAATTTTAGCTATTAATTAAGGTTAAGTTTTAACTAAGAATAGTACTATAATAACTTTTTACTGCTCTTAAAATACTTTCTACTTTTAATATACTAGAATAGCTGCGTAATACAATTATAAGCTAAATTTAAAGAAGCTTATAAAGACTAAAGAGGAGGTACTTATTAGCAATATCCTTAATCAGGATTTACGAGGATTTCCGCCTATAATTAATAGCGTATAAGCTATAGTAAATAGACTATTAGTTAAGTATAGTACTAGCTAGGTTAGTATCTACTAGCCTCGAAACTTTATATAACACACTAAGCGCCTTAAAACCTAATTAAACTATCCTTATAATTAGTAGTAAGCTCTATACGAAGATCTAATAATTATAGGAGTATAGTTCTAGTTTCTATAGGGTATAAAAGGGAAGTATAGAATTTAAGATAAAGATACTTACAATTTTAATAAGATAGGCTTTATTATAGGCTAAATATCAGCTTAGCTAGTTATTATAGGGTTAGAGAATCGTTATATAAAGGCTATTCAGCTGGGTAATTATATATAGACTATAATAATCTCAGCAATTAATATAATCGGCTAGGTAATTCTACTACTTATTATCTTTAAGGGTATCTACTACCTATCTTATTAATATAAGAGTAACAATATATTTGATAATTAGATAATTACAACTAGTAATAATAGCTGGACAAATAATAAGATTAGTATTATCTAGTTTAAGCACTTTAATCAGCATATAAAGAGCTATATAATAGGTATCTATCGATTACTAGTTATTAACGGCTATAATAGCTACGTTTTACTTGAGTTTTAAGAGATCTATAAGGAGGAGAAGATTATCTATCTTTATATACCGCTATATTTATCGTACCTACTATAACTATTTAATATAGGCTGCTTCTCGCTATTAAAGCGTGTATATAGTACTAAGATCTTAGCCTTAGTACGCGATTATATTAACTATATTAATAAGACTACCTTCTTTCTAGCCTTTAAAATAGCCTATAATCGATTAATTATAGAAGCTAATATCTGCGTAAGCTTTTAAGGCGCTAGAATAGTACTATATAATTTAGAGGTAGTACTATTAAAGTTTAATATTAAGCTATATATTAGAGGGTAAATATTAAAATAATAGACTTTATAAATATTAGCGTTTATAAACTAGTTTTAATTAGACCTAGCTCTATTTAGATAGTCCTTTTAAGAGCGCGCTCTAATAAGTAATAAAAAATATATTTCCTCCTACTCTATTTTCTATAGTTTAATAGGTTATAAGTTTTTAACCGTACTTCTAGCTTATAGTAAAATTGGATTAATTATTATATTAATCTCTAGTTTACTATTATTAACTAATAGATAATCTAATAGTAGTATCTAATTAACTAACTAAGCTTAACTCGCGCTACTAATATAGAATATAATACTATTATAGTAGACTATAAGAGAGTTATAAACCTAGTAAAGAATAGTAAGAATATTTTACTATAGAAAGCCGTCTTATAAAACTAAATTTTTAGTAAAACTGCTAAGGATATTTTAGAAAGAGTATTTCTACTACCTAAGCCTAATAAGCTAATATATTAGAACCTACCGCCGTATCTAGATAATATAGAGCTGTAGATAGTAAAACTCGCCTAGTAAAGCAATTTCGAGAATATTCGACGTACTAACGACGCCTATAAAGTATAATATAACTGATAGTAGAAGAACTACCGCAATTATATTAAAAAGGAAGCCTTTATTATAAGTATTCTACTCGCTACAGTTTACTAAAAGATACTTAAAGGTCTATACTTATATAAGATAGTAGAAGTACTTTTTAATACTATTCTTAAATATTATAAAGAGTAAGGTTTTATAGAGAAGTATACCCTCTAAGCTAACTTCTTTAGCCTATATAGTAGTTACTATAATAATATATCTTAATTTACTAGTAAATTTAGAGCTAGTTTTATATAATTAGTTAATATTAATTTTAAGCTTAACCCTAAAAGTATTATATTCTAGTTTATTATTACTATTAAAGATTAATTTAAAACCTATATATAGTAATAGTACTAGATTTTATATTAAGATAGAGTTCTAAATATTAGTACTATAATTAACGAGATTAAAAATAAATTACGTTAAGAGGATCTAGTTAAAAAGATAATAGTACTTTAAGTACAGCTAAAAGATATATAGTAGTCTAGTAGTAATTAGTATAAAGGTAAAAGGAAGAGTAATACTAAAACTAGAAGTAAGCCTACTAATAGTAAATTTATAGAAAGGAGGTACTATTCTAGCTGCTAATATAAGTATTTAGGTAGTAGACTAAACTACTAGTTTATATATCTAAAGAGGGTATTAAAATAATTTCTTAATAAATATCTAGAATTAACGTAGTTTATAAGCGAGCTATTAATATAAGTAAGCTATTATCTTACTAAACTTTTAACGGCCTACCTAGATTAATATATAATAGTTTAATATAGTAATATATAATTAACCTCTAAAGAATTATAAATTATTCTTATAATCTTAGCTATTAATTAAGGTTAAGTTTTAACCGAGAATAGTATTATAATAACTTTTCGATACTCTTAAAGCACTCTCTATCTTTAATATACTGGAATAGCTATACGATATAATTATAAGCCAAATTTAAAGAAGCTTATAAAGACTAAAGAGAAGGTACTTATTAGCTATATCTTTAATTAGGATTTACGAGGATTTCCGCCTATAATTAATAGTGTACGAGCTATAGTAAATAGACTATTAGCTAAGTATAGTACTAAGATCTCAGTTTTAGTACGCGATTATATTAACTATATTAATAAAACTACCTTTCTTCTAGCCTTTAAAACAGCCTATAATTAATTAATTATAGAAACTAATATCCGCGTAAGCTTTTAAGACGCTAGAATAGTATTATATAATTTAGAAGCGGTACTATTAAAGCTTAATATTAAGTTACGTACGCTAATACTACCTATACTAGAAACTACCCCCTAGAAAACTAAAATAACTAATAATATGCGTAAACTAGAAGCTTAATAAATAATAATTTATAGTAGGATTTAGTAATATTAAAACTTATTATCTACGTTAATTATCGCAGCTTTTAATTAGCTATAAAAGAATATTATAATAATAACGCATTCGATTATACTAATAGTTAATTAAATTAAAAGCTTTAAATAAGTAAATAAGGTAGTAATAAAGTAAAAATAACGGAAAAGAAGGTAATTATAAAAGTAGGGGATTCTAATAAAGGCTACAGGTGAGGATATAATTAATTAAAATAATGTTGAGGGGTAGATTAATAAGAAAATTTATAATTAGAGTACTTAGCTATAAAAGAGTAGCTAGCCTTAATAGAGCTATAGGTACTATAAATAGCTTAGCTATAATACTTAAACGTGCTAAATTAATAGTTTAGGTGTTAAATAATCTAATAGACTATTACTTCCTATAGTATATATATATGTAGTTAATAATTATTATAATTAAATCGTTTAAATCTTAGTAGAATAATAGCTTACTTATACTAATAGCTCGTTTATAAACTATATTAGTATAAAAATTAATCTAATCAGCTTAATTAAACTATATACTATTAGCTAATTTTAGTACTATTACTAATATATTAGTAAGTAGTTATAATACTTAGGTTTTACTAATACCGCGATATATAATCAAGCAAATACTATAGAGGTTCTATAAGAATTAAATTATCTTTAATACTAGTACTAATAAGTATATATATAATAACGTATTCCACTATTAAAGTAGTTAAACTATTAAAGCGGCTGCTTTTTCTTAGTATAATAAATACTATATACAAAAAGTTAATTTACTTAATACTAATAAGAGATTCTATATATAATATATTTTTATCTAATTTAGAATTTTCCCTACTATCTTTTTAGCACGTACGAGCGTTATATCTAGTCTTACTACAGTTACTATAGTAGCGTTAAGCTAGTTGAGCCCTTTCTTAAGTATCAGCACCACGAGTCTTTTTAAAGGGCTGAGAGCTTATAGATACTTCAGCAGCTATATATAAAGATCTCTTACTATATAATACTATACTACTATACTAAATATACTTTCTTTTACGCGTTTTACGCTTAGTTACTTCTTCTAATTACTTTTTAAGTTTAGAGTTATAAGTTTAAAGAAGCGTATTCTAATATAGTATTAATTTAGCACCTTTTATAAGCTGTAAAAATTCTTCTTACACCTCTTTTAGTAATTATATAAAGGACTTTTATATAAGTATTAATTGTAACTTAAATTTATATATATTACTTCAAGTTTTAAACTATTAGAAGTCTTCTTATAGAAGTAGTTTTAATAGAGTACGTAGTTATATATTAAGGTAATCTAATATAACCTACGTGTTTAGAAGAATAATTCCTATTACTTTAAAGGCCTTTTAATAGTTCTTATATATAAACACGTTAAAAAATGCGTTCTTAAAGGCTGGAAGAAAGCCTTCTTTATTAATATAGTAGACGTGTTAGTATACTAAGTCTTATACACGCTGCAAGTACTTTAGCTTTAATAGTAAGAAGTAAACTATATTAAGAGGCTAAAGTATATATAATAAATAAGAAGGTATATAAAGTATTAGAATCTTTTATATAAGATAGTAATCTTTAAATTTCTAGTTAAGGTAGCTTTTATAGCCGTCTAAAATAAGTAGCCTATATAATTCTACTTAGGCTAGTAAATAGGGTATATAATACCTTATCTAGGTTAAGGTTAAGTTTAGGGTTTTTAGTACTGGGGTTAGAATTAAAGTAGAGTTTTTAGCGCTAGGATAATATATTTATAAGCGAGCGGCTACTATAAGTAAGCAGCTACCTCTACTAACTTTTTACACCTTTACAGCGATCTATTTTAATAATATAATAAAATAATTATAATATTTAAACTGCGCTAGATTAAGAAGTATTTATAGTATCTTTCTTATAGGTTCTTAAGTTATAGCTAGTTTCCCTACAGCGGCTATAATATGCTAAAGCCTACTGACTTGTACCTAATTATATCTTACCTTAATATATTTCCTCCTTTAGCTGCTGCTTAACATCTTTTTAAGTAATAATATCCTCTGCCTCTACCTTTATTAAGGTACCTTTCTACTAGATCCTCTTCTTTTTACGCTTTCTATATATTATAGCGGCTTTATTTACTTTCTTAAGCCTTATAATCTAATCGTGTATAAGCGTACTTTCGTATACTATTACTTTAGCACCTTTTTTAAGCTGGTTAAGCGCTATAATAATAGAAGTAGGTAATAAGCTCTTATACCTCTAAATCCTATCACGAATTAATATTAATTAAGCGTCTAGCTCGCGTATATTACTTAGTATTTTAGCTTTCTAGAGGGTAACTTCTAGCGTAGGTAGTATTAGCATATAAAACTTAATATTAAGCTTCGATATTACCGCCTCTAAATTATATAAGACTAGACTAGCGCCTTAAAAGCTTGTACAGATATTCTCTTTTATAATTAACTGCTTATAAGCTACGTAGAAGGTAGGTAAGAACTCTAGCTTTATAATATAGTTAATATAGTCGCGTATTAAGCTTTTAATCTAGCACCCGTACGCGCGCTTTAATAGTAAGAAGTAGCTAATATTAAGCAGCTATAGAAGGTGCGATAAATATAGCAGTATATAGAAAGTATAGATATTGTTCTCTTTATAAAGCTGTTAGAATTTAAACGAGTTATAACTCTTATAACTATTAAGAATAAGCAGCTAGCGCGCGTCCACCCTATACTCTACTATATACTTAATAAAGTACTTTAACTACTCTACTCTAAACTTATTAGTAGTCTAGCTGTTATTGCTAACCGCGAAAGCCCAGTTACGTAGTATATTATCCTTCTTATACTATATAGAGAGGTAGTACTAGCTAGTAAAGATAATAAAGGGTAGAATTATCTATCTAATAGCGTTAACTATATAGATTACAGTAACCTACTTATAATTATCTAGCTGAATAGCCTTTAGTCTACCTTATCTCTCTAAGCTAGTAACAACTAGCTGAGCTAATATCTTACCTATTATAAAGCCTATCTCGTTGAAGTTAAAGGTATCCTTATTATAGATACTATAAGTAGCTTTCGTACGCGCTATAAGGTCGAACTAAGCTCTAATAGTCTCTAGATCCTTATATAGAGCTTTCTATCAATCGTACGGCTAATTAAAACGTGTAATAAGGCTGTCTATTTGCTTAACAAAGTTGTATAGCTATAGCTTACTAACCTAGCTAGCGCCGCGCTTAGTAAGTAGCTTATTTACTATATCTTATATAGTATCTAGTATAGGCGGAAATCCTCGCGAATCTAGGTTAAGTATATATCTAGTTATCACCTCCTTTTCTAGCTAAGTAAGCTTCTTTAAGTTAGACTAGTAATTACGTCGCGTAGTAATTCTAGTATATTATTATTATAGAGTTGTTTAGGAGTAGGTATAGATTAAAGCAGCGCGTTTTATGCTATTTATTTAGTGTTAATTTATAGCTAAGATAGTAAGAGAGATATCTACTTTATTATAGGATAATTAAGAAGTAGTTGGTTAAACTATTATAGTTAGAAGGTAACGCGTCGCGAAAAGTTAGTAGGAGTAGCTACTTACTTATAGTAGCCGCTCGCTTATAAATACGTTATTAGAAAATATTATTACAATTAGCTTCTACTAGAACTAAAGTACTATAAAGATCTAAAGAATTACCCTTTTAATACTAGCTTCTATAAGGCTTATCGTGCTAAGTTATAGAAGTAGAAGGATATAGATATTTAGTAAAAGGTAATAATCCTCTAAAACTCTACTAAAATTCTCCTAGTAATATAGGTATTTGTATATAAATTTGATAAGAACAGTTTTCTATATAAATTTAAGGCTAGATTAGTCGCATACAGCAATCTATAATCTTAATAGAGAGATATTTATACTACTATACTAGCCGTATAAATCTTTCGCTTTCTAATATTAATTGCAACTTATTTTAAACTTAATATATACCAGTTCGATATTATAAACGCGTTTCTTAACTACTAATTAGATAGGTTAATATATATTTATATACTAGAAGGTTTTATATATAAGTATAAGAAATATCTACAACTATAGAAAGCTATATATAGTCTTAAGAATACTCCGAAACTTTAGTATTATAAGCTAGATAGAACTCTAAGGTAATTAGGCCTTAAAATAGTACTAGGAATATCTTACTTATATATAAATAATAAGCTGATCGTCTTCTTTTATATTAATAATATTATAATCCTAGTTTATCTATTAAATATCTCTATTAAGTAGAAATTTAAATCGTAATTAAGTAATAAATATAAACTTTAATCCCTTAGAAATCTAAATTAGTTTCTAGAAGTTTAAGTCGTACGCGATATATAGTAGTATAAGACCTAGCTACTATAAGACTTATTTATTAATAAGGTAGCAGCGCGATTTAATATTACGGTTAATAAGAAGACGCTAAGTATACCTCTATACGAGAATATACTGCCAGCTACTACTAAGGAATCCTCTAATAGGATATTTTACTACTAATAACTAATTAGTTATCTAGCCTAAATTATAGTTTTTATATACTCTAATATCGCGTAAGTATACTCGATATTATTATAATATCTTTAAAACCCCAGCAATTATTATATTAATACTACCTTAAAAGTATAGTAATATCTAATTAGTACGAAGTACTTAACAATTATAGTAATAGCTGATAATATATAAAATATTTCTACTATCAGCTAGAATAGTAATACTAATTATATTAACCCTATAGAATAATTACTATTCTATAGTATATCTAATACAGCCTTTAGTAATAATTCTAATACTTATTAAAGTTTCTACAGCTATATATTTTAACTTTTTAGGATGCTAATCGATTAAAAAGCCTTAATTTAGCGTACGGTTATAAAATCGACTATTAAAGTAGAATTATTAGTACTATTAGTTACCGGATTAGAAATAGAGTAGTAGTAGAATGCCTTCGCCTTACTGCGCTTCTATATTAATATATAACTAGTACTACTTTATAATAATTAACAAATAGTAGATATTGTAAATAAGCTATCTAAGCGTTTTAATACTAAACTTCGCTATATAGATATATACTAGTACTAGCTATATTAAGAAGTAGTAGAGTAGAGACTTATAATCAGTTAGCAACTAATAAATCTAATACTAGCTAATAGTTTTATAAAAGTTCTATAGCTGTAATAATACTAAAGGTTTATTAAGTAACTAAAAATAGAAGATATTTTAGCTAGAATCGAATCTCAGGAATTTCTATCAGCTAAATAAATCGATTACTAATAAGAATCTTAGGGGGTAATTAAAAATTGATTATAACTTACCCTATATTATATTAAATTAATATTTCTGCAAGCGTACTTAGCTCTACTACTAGTTACTCTATATAATTTACCTCTTTTAGTATAGTATCTACCTTTATTTTTTTTCGACGCAGCTTCTTCTTCGCAGTTAAAGCTGGGGGGGTATATTATAGAGATTTTCGGCTAGTCTACCGAGCTGTATTAGATATTGATGTACGATATTACGGTCGATATTATGTCGGATATTATACTAGATATTAGCTAATATACCCCTTTTTTATGTACATAAATATAGCCCGCTAGCTATCTTTATAACTATAGTTCAGCTCCTTATCTCCCTTTCTAAGATAAGATTCGCCTCTTACTATATATATTATATTTATAGTATTTTAATATGTTGTAAAAATATATTGCTAGAATAGTTAAAAAAGTTAATAAGGTAGTATACTTTCTTACTTAATATACTTGCTTACTATTTATATTATATATTATATTTATAGTATTTTAATACGTTATAAAAATATATTGCTAGAATAGTTAAAAAAGTTAATAAGATAATATACTCGCTTATCTAGTGTATTTATTTACTACTTATATTAGTATATAAATATATTAGATAGATAAATCTACTTTTTTTAAGTTAAATATAAGTTCTTAGTATATTTTTTTAGATAATTCTAATAATAGTTTAACTAGTTAAACTTGGTAGATTTAAAATACTAAGAAATTTTAGCTTACTTAATAGGATAATTTACTTAATAGTACTTTATATTATAAATTAAATCTATAGAATATATATTAGTAGCTATTATAACTAATAGTATTAAACTTAATAATATTAATAGTAATAAATTTAAATAGATAAGAAGTATTTATCTTATAACTAATTTATTAAGAGATAATCTAATAGGTTTTATTTCGCATATATTTATTATAGTTAATTATAGTTAGTATAGATTTATTTTAAGGCTAAACATCTTAAGTATTATCTACTAGATTATTAATTATACTACTACCTATATATCCTATTAAAATATTAAGCTAAAGCTTTATAAGTAATTAAAGTTAAAGTAGTAGAGCTAAATAATATAGTCTATATTAATTAGTTATAAATACAGCTATTTAAAATAGCTGCTAAAATATAAATACTAGTAGTTTAGTATAATATATAACTAGCTAATAATCTTCTAGTTAAATTAGAGACGTAATATCTTCTTAGAATCTCTTTATTAAATAATATAATATATTCCAACCTAAGTTAAAATAGATATTTAATAAGAAAAAGCTAAGAGAAAGATACTAGACTAGTTAAGAAGCTAGAAATTAAGGCAACTTATTTTAGAGTTATTATTTTCGTCTTATTAGATAGTAATAGAGGTATATTAACTTCTTCCTATACTATAATAGATATTTCTATACCGCCTATAAGTATAATATTATCTAGAGTAGTAGGTATTATATATTAAAACTTAATAGGATTATTATAGATTAAGATATTCGTAGCTAGATTAAAGGTTTAAGAATAGAGAAGTAGATAATAATAATATAGTAGTTAACAGTTAAAGGCTAAAAAGTAGACTATATAGGCGTTATATAACTCTATAGTAGAGTTATTACTAGCGTTAATTTCTATTAAATTAGACTCTATTAATTTATTAGAATTCTTATTCTTTTATTTCTTAAAATATTAAGCTTTATCTTTAACTCTACTTAATATACCCTTTTTATTCTTAGCTTTTTTAGAGTTTTTAATAAATCTTCTTATTCTAAGTTCTATAATAATATATAGATATTAACTCTAGAAGTAAATATTTCTTTAGAAGTAGAGCTTAATTAATTTATCTTTAAATTTTACTCTTTTCTTACTATATAGAAATGCTTTTTAATATAGTATAGTATTAAAGACTTTACTATAAATATTAGACTTTCTTAATTTTATTATATAATAGTAGTATAAAAATCTAGCTAAGACGGTTAATAGCTAAATATTATCTAGAATTAGCTAATTATAATTAATATTCTAGATCTCTTCTACTTTAAATATATTAATAGTTATATTAGTAGAGTAGTTAGAATTAATCTACTTAATAGCTTAAATAAGATCCTTATAGGGGTAGAAGCTATATATATCTAGTAAGCTAAGCTACTTAGCTTTAATATATATAGGAAGAAACTTATTATACTAGTCTTTAATATTTAATTAGTAGGTATAAAGGACTTTTATAAATTTATAGACCTTTTAAATTTAATACTTTTAGTCTACTTTTATTAGAAAGTAGAGATTATAAAACGTTTTAAAGTATATATATCGTAGTTTACAAATAAGCTATTAGTATAAGTAAGCTGTTACCCTACTAAGATTTAAACGACTTAATTATAATAATTATTAACTATATATATATACTATAAGAAGTAATAGTTTTTTAGATTATTTAATACTTATAGTATTAATTTAGCACATTTAAGTATTATAGCTAGGCTGTTTATAGCGCCTGCAGCTCTATTAAGGCTAGCTACTCTCTTATAGTTAGGTACTCTAATTATAAATTTTCTTATTAATCTACCCTTTAATATTATTTTAATTAATTATATCCTTATCTACAGTTTTTATTAGAATCCCCCACTTTTATAATTACTTTCTTTTCTATTATTTTCATTTTATTACTACCTTATTTACTTATTTAAGGCTCTTAATTTAATTAGCTATTAGCGTAATCGATTATATTAATATTATAATACTTTTTTAAAGTTAATTAAAGGCGGTAATAATTAATATAGGTAATAAGTTTTAATATTACTAAATCCTACTATAAATTATTATTAATTAAGCTCCTAATTTATATATATTACTAGGTATTTTAGCTTTCTAGGGGGTAGTTTCTAGTATAGGTAGTATCGGTGTATATAGTATTAAGCTATAGAAAATAGAATAGGAGGAAGTATATTTTTTATTATTTACTTAGTAGGTCGCGCTCTTAAAAAGACTATTTAAATAGAGCTAGTCCTAATTAGAACTAGTCTGTAAACGCTAATATTTACTCTCTAATATACCCCCTAGACTAAACGAAAACTACGATATATATCTATATATATTACTCGATAGTAACTCCTACTAGTACTAACTATAAGTAATTAACGCTTCTTCTATACTTAGTTGCTATAGAAATTAGCTATAAGTTTTAGTAGAAAGAAGCTTAGTTAGGTTGTCTACTACTATGTTAACTATTATAATATACTTAAGTTATAATTAACTAAGAGCTACTTACTCTTTAATCTAATAATAGTAGGTATTAATATACTTACTTTACTAGTAGTATCCTTCCTACTTAATAAACTTAATAGTTAATAAAGTATTAATATAGAGCTTTAGGGGTTAAAATAGTTTATATATTATACCTAGCTTAGTATAGAGTAAATAGAGTTATACTACTTCTTTAGCTGCGTATATAATAGCTATATATTTAACTTCTATTATTAATATTATTACTAACCGCTTCTTAAAAGACTAGTAGTAGATTATTCTTCTAAACAGCTTAAATAGATATCTAGCTATTAATTTACAATCTTTATAATTAGTATATAATAAATCTAAATAGTTTATAAAAGATACTTCTAATATATAAGTAAAATATTTAATTAATATTCTTTAAACTCTATCTAGCGCTAAAAACTTTATAATATAGTTATAGTAGTATAGAGATAATCTATAATCTATAATATATATTTATAGTATAGACTTATTAGATTACTACTAAAGTGTTCTAGGAAAGTAATATAATATATAATATCTAGTTTTATAAAATATATAGGATATAGTAGCTTACTAATAATTAACTAATATTTGTTAAGTAGTTTAGTATTATAGATATCTTTCTTAGAGTAAGCTATAAGCTTAATAGCTAAGAGATTAAACGGTATACTATACTTGCAGCAGTTCTCTCGCTAAAGTATTAATATAAGCTTCTTAATATATAATTCTATAGAGAGTTCTATTATATATATTATATAATCGCGCGTAATATAGATTCTAAAATAGTAGTTTAGTAGGCTAAGATTACAGTATTTATAAGTGCTTATAACTATTTATTTTATAGCTACTATACCTTTTACTGTTAGATAAATAAAGAGTAGATTGTTAATATATACGATAATAATATACTATAGCTCTTTACTAATAAAGATATATAGATTAGGATTAAAAGGTCTATATCTATATAATATTAAGTAGCGGCTAATCTCTTTATACTAAAGTTATAGTAACTAGTAGAGACTATAGAGTACTTTATTAAGTTATATAATTATACTATCTAGTAGTTAAGTGTAGATAGGGTTATTTTTATCTATCTTTCTATTTAGAAAGGCTATAATAATATTAACCTAGTTATACTCTAGTTTAAAAGCGTTAACTAGTACTAGAATTAACTTAATAGTTGTAAAGTATACTACTCTTATATATATCTTCCTAGAGATCTAAATATTAGTAATTGCTATAGATAATAAGATATATTTTATACTATATTAGACGTTCTTTATTATTAAACTTATATTTATATACCTATTTAGTAGGTAGTATAATAGTTCTCGCTAGTATATAATTAACAATCTATTAGATGCTATTCTCTACATATAATTCTATTTCTTTTTCCTCTACCTTATACTACTATTCTAAGTACTAATATATACGTGTCTACTTTAGTAAAGTAGGCTTAGATAGAAGATTTAGATCGTCTTTTATACTATAAGTATCTATTATAACTACTAGGGCGAAATTTTATATAAGGGTAATAAAGGCGTTTAGTATTATCTTATTTTAAAGAGGTATGTTATTAACTATTAATACTATATTTAGATTAAGCTGTTAGAGTATATAGTATAAGAATTAACGTATAAGTTTAGCTAGTAGAACTACTATCTTATAAGGGCGGCTATAAAATTTCTTTACTAGTAGTAGAGGTAGCGGTAACAGTAATAGATTATTCTTATCGCTCTATTACTCGTCTATCTCTTATTACTCCTGCCTAAAATTGTATCCTCTACTTTACTTAAGGAGATTAATATATTCGTTATTATTTAGCTATAAAAGTATTTGTAGAGGCGTTAGCAGCGGTAGTAATATACCCCCCAGATTTTATATACCCTCTAGATAGTTAGATTCCTCTTCCTAGATATATAGACGCTTATTATAATAAGCTTTTTAAGCTTAATAAGGTACGCGGCCTACGACTAGTAGATATTAAAGGAAGGTTATAAAGCTTAATTATATAACCTTTTTACTCTATAAATCCTATATAAAAAATATCTAAGATCTCTTATAGCTGATTATATAGCTCTTATAACTATATTTCTTAAACTTCTTACTTTTAATATAATATTTCTTTAGAATAAATATATTACTAATCTCTCTCTAATAGTAGAGGTTATAGAGATTTAATACTAGATTTTAATAATCTAAGAATTTATTAAATACTTATAAAGGTATCTTACTATTAGTAAATACTATAGTAAGTAATAGATTAAGAAGCTATACTATATACTTTATAGTATATAGCTAGAATATTAGTAGTAGATATAATACTCTAATAAGGATATATCGTACTTTATCTATAGTAGGCTTGTTACTAGCCTTAGTAATACTATTCTAATATACTATATATAGTATTAAAGGCTATAACTACGTTCCCTACTTTTTAAAGTACTTAATAATTACCTAATTAATAAAGCATTTATTATTATTAAGATAATAGACCTTAATAGTCTTATTATACTAGGTAGTAACTATTCTATTAAAATTAAGTAGTACTTAAGTAATTTCTATATAGGATTTAATAAAGTAGATCTATTAATAACGCGTAAAATCATCTATAAGGAGTAGTTAGTATTACTCTCTATTAGAATTTAGTAGTAAGATATAGCTAATAATATTATAGAGTATAAGAGATCTATTAATAACTCTTTACCTTATAGTATATTTTATAGTTAAATTTGTTAATATTTTTAAGCTTTAAGCTATTAATAGTTTTAAGTAGCTACTTTATATTATCTAGGTTTATATAGCTCTAGATTTTATAAGCTTTTTATAAGGTAATCTCTTATTCTTAAATTAGTTATAAGTTTTAGAAAAAGAATATAGTAGTATAGGCTATTAAAAAAGCTGTTTATACCTCGTCTATATACTTAAAGAAAGTAAGTATCTTATTAATCTCAGGAATATAGGCAATTTTACTATCGTCCTTAATACGTAGTAACTTCTAATAAAAACTATAGTAGTATAGTTCTTTTAATTAAAGCTAGTTTAGAGAAATAATAGAAATATAGAGATTTAAGTAGTATAGTACTTCTATAAAGTATATATCTATAGTACTACTATTAATTAGAGAAATATAAAGCTATATTATACCTTTATCTTCTACTCTAGTAAGACTACTACCTATCTTTATATATCCTATACTAGATTATCCTATTAAGATAAACTTAGTTCTATTAATGTATTCTACTATCGAAGCGGCTAAACTATCGAAGCGGCTACTTTTTCTTAGTACTATAAACACTACGTACGAACTATAATAAATCTATAATATAACCTTCTATTAATTTAATAAGAAGGTAGAATTAAGCTTACCTTATAAGCGTATAAATTAGACTAGTTTAAGAGCGTACAACGCACTACTATAACTTTTAATATATAATATTAATAACTCTCTACTCGACTTTATAGAATCGCGTTTCGCTCTTATATATAACTAAATTACTAGAAGCTTATAGTAACCGAAGAATAAACAATTATATAATATATTCTTAACCTTAATTCGCGAGGATTTACGCCCCCCGGCTATATAAGGTAGTAGATATAGTAGATAAACTATTAGACGTACGTAGTAAAATATCTATAAGAAAGAATTAGCTTAAACAATTTATAGCGTGTATAAACGAGCTTAAAACAGCCTTTAATTAAGTAAAAGATTGCTAAAGAATAAAATAAGAGAATCTAGAGGTTATTAATGCGTAATTTAAGCTCGTATAGAATATAATTATAAAATATAGTATATATAATAATAATATCTACAACTTTAATAAGATAGGCTTTTAGATAGGTATTATTAGTACTATAAAGGTTATTATAAGTTTAGAATATTATATAAGGCCTACTCTTATATAGCTAGATAATTATAAGTAGATTATAATTATTTAAAGTATCTATACTGCTGTGTATATAACTCTACTATTTATTATCTATAAAAAACGCGTCTATATCTTTATATAGTATAAAGAAGTAGGTATACTATACAATTGGAAAATTTCAGTCTCTAAGAACGGCTAAATAAATAATACGTTTAGTTTTAAATAGCTAAAGTACTTTAATAAGTATATAAAGATATATTAGGTAGGATTAGACTAGTAGATAGGTATAGGTTAGGTTAGAGTTAGAGTCTTACGTAAGTAGGGTAGAGTTAAGGTTAGGGTTTTACTAATTAGCCTAGAGTATAAGTAGGGTTAGGATAACTGCTTAGTAATAGGGTATAAGTTAAGGTAGGGTTATATAGACTAGATTTCCTTAGAATCTAACTAATTAGTATACTTTAGAAAGTAGCTTAATAAGAGTATATATAGTATAATATTCTAGAGCTTTATTATAGCTATTTATTATAAATTGGGCTAATCTCGCTTTATTAGATTCTAGGGTAATATACTATAGTATATCGCAGACTATAGTAGTATACTCTTTAACTATTAATCTTATATAGCTTAATCTAATATAATAATATATTTATAATAGTAATTTATTATATAAACTGTAGAGGTTTATAAATTTCTTAACAAATATACTTTCGCGGCAGCTTCTTATTAGTAGTAGTATTAGGATTAATATTCTTCTAGTTAATCTTCTAGTTAATCTCTAGTTCTTTATTATATACCTAGGCTAGAAGTTTAAAGAGATCCGTAACCTTATTAGTACTATAAAAAGGGCTTAGTTTACTAGTATTTTAGACTTCTATAGCTTAGTATACCTCTTTAGTATAATAGTTCTCTCTACTTATTATATATTTTAGAAATATAATATCCTAGATTCTCTATATAGTAAGATAATATCTTCTATCTTTAATTATATTCCTAGTAGTATTAAAAACCTGCTTAATACTAACTTCTATAATCTATATTAGGAGAATATTCTTTATAACCTAAGCAAGCTGTAGATACTAATATTTATTTACTCTCTACCAGCCTAATATATTAAAGTTATAACCTCGAATAGGAGGTATATTTAGATAACTTTCTCCTTTTTAATAAGTTAGTCCTTTCTCTTCTTCCTCTAACTCTCCCTCTCTCTCTCCCTCTCCTACGTTATTTAGATCCTGGTCTAAGAAACTTAAAGAGCTACTTAAGGATAAATATTATAGAGATGGTTTATAAAACTACTTATTACTTTATATCTATTAAGGTTAGGGTATTATAGATAAAGTATAGTCTAGTATATTCTTATTATAGCGATTAAGATATTTAAGGAATTATTAGTAATAGATTTCCCTATATTAAGGGTCTCAAGTCTTATCCTATAGTTATAGTTAAAAGCTAATATAATAAATAGCTGTAATAAAAGTACCTTATATACTATAAGCTTTTAGAATAGATCTAAAATTATTATATAGTTAAATAAGGAACTATACTTTACATCTATTTTTAAGTAGTATTTACTTAATTTAAATCAACCCTTCTCTACTACAGCTCTTACTACTATTAGCTAATCTAAGTTACTCTCTATATTTTTAGCTAGATCTCTATTTATATTATCTAGAAAATTAAAGAGCCTATTATATATTTACTAAATATATTAGATCTAAGGTTTTATATTCTTGCTAAGTACTTTAATTACCCTTTTAGAATTGCCGAGCAGGTTTATAATTAATATTAAGTAATACTATTTAGTAGTAGATAGTTAAAATTACTAGAGATTATAGAAATCTACCTCAGTATTCTTATTATTATTAGATCTCCGAGTAGGGATCTTTAAGTTAATTTTATATTAAAGCTAGTTATTAATATATTATTTAAAGCCTACTACTCAGTTATATATATTAAATATCGAATTCTATTAAGTTAAGATATCTCTTATTATAGACAGCTAGTATTTAGGTGGTAGGGAGCTCTATAAAGTAATAAAATACTTATAGTACTATAGTAATCGATTAATTACTTTATAAATAGCTTAAATCTAACTAGAAATTAGTATATAATAACTATAATAACTAACTATAATAAAAAGCTATACCTTATAAAGAGAATTTAGAATAGAAATCTATATCCGGATCTTATTTATATTATGTTACTATAAAGTTCCTCTATCTCCTATCTCTTTAGGGGGTGCGAGCTTAAGATAGTAAATAATTTCCTAAATAATAAGATTGATAATATAAGTAAAGTATAGAATTGTATTCTCCTCGTAGTTCTATTTAATACTATTTTTATATAGTTTCTCTTATATTATATATATAAGTATACTATTATTAGTAGCGTTGTTATAAGTAGCTACTAGTAATTATTATTATATATTTATATTTAATAGAATATATAGTACTTCTATTACTATAGAAGTACTAGTATAGCTTCCTTGAATAGAGATAAAATTAAGTAGTCTTTCGTAGAACTTCTAGTCCTAATTAATATAATACTCTTTTACTATAAGAAAACTAAGGTAGTTCTTTATAGACTAAGTATTAAACGCGATTAATATCTTTATACTTTAGCTAAGGTTATATAAAAGAGAGGATTAAGCTACTATAACTTTATACTTAAATAGCCCTATAAAACTAAATCGGCTAATTAATATAATACCTGGTTAGAAGAACTAA